>JACJUY010010921.1:0-18700 GCA_014220935.1 Platorchestia sp. MABIK
TCACTCCACACCTCCATCAATATTTCTCACACCACACCTCCATCAATATTTCTCACACCACACCTCCACCAATATTTCTCACACCACACCTCCACCAATATTTCTCACTCCACACCTCCATCAATATTTCTCACACCACACCTCCATCAATATTTCTCACACCACACCTCCACCAATATTCCTCACACCACACCTCCACCAACATTTCTCATATTAGCCTCCACTCCACCTCCACCAATGCCACCGCTAGAAAATGCTGGGCGCTTTCAAGAAGCTTTACAGAGTTAAAATATTTAAATTCATATTTGTTTCGAGTATAACTCTTCACCTGAATAAAAAATTGGTCGTCAACAACAAAATAATCTTTCACCCGAACCTTTTACAACGAGCGTCATTGTGATGCGGTTGCTTTCATTAATATTTATTTTCACAAAGTGCTTTAATCTTGAGCTTGGAACAGAATTGAAGGCAATCAAGTTGATTTTTATACGTAAATTATAGGTTGAGTCAAGGCGTCCGCCTGAAAGAAAATATCCTCGGAATGAACTGCGGAAAAAAGGATTTTCTGGAATTCCAATAGAACGGAGATTTACAGTCATTTGCCGATTTTTCTTTTATTATAAACCATGTCTAGTGTGCTAGCTGTTAAAATCAGAGAATATTGAGAATTAAGCTGTTGCAGTAAAAAATAACTAACAATATTGCATTCCTAATCTGAACAAATTGCTCTCAATACTTTGCAGTGCCTGATGAATAACATTTCCCCATTTCACCGTTATTATTTATTCATTTTTACGTTTGTATTAAATGGACTTTCCCCTCGGAAAATTGTCACACGTGTGTGACTGAACAAGCTGATTACGGCGTTGCTGCCGCTGTGCGTAATGAGTCAACAAATATTTCTGGGACGCTTTTCGTAATTATCAGCGATCGCTCCGTGCCGTGTGACGACCGTGCAATGATGAGTGACGCTCGACACGGCCGTAACCGAGGGAGATTTACGAGCCCGGGGCAACTGTGCGGCGCGGCCCTGTAGGGTGCTGCGCTGTGGAGACAAAGTGATGATATGCATAGCTCGCGTAATCAATGCCTTCCGTATACAAATTTTGTTTACTTAAATGAAGGAATGAATGGGAACGAGAAACATCTCGTTGGAACTTCTGCTTTTCCAAAAATTTGTGACCAACCCGCGCAAAATTGTGTTAGGCACATTAAATAATTGCGATGAAAGTGCTGTAACTTTTTAAAGTATTCTGGACGTTTGTTTCCCAGTTTGGAATAAATGGCTTAGATTAGATTGATTATGCAGTTTCCACTCCGTAAGTTGTTAAGTGAACACTGACATTTGCACTTCAATGACATTAGTGCCTTTAAAAATTTTCATCTTTTTAATTATTCTTGGTTATAATTGGATGTTCATTTCGCTGCTCTAATTTTCACACCTATTATATGGTTCATATCTCTGTTGAAACGTCCAATGTTCTATTATAAAGTTTGCACCTCATTAAAAATTTTCAATGAACTTCTGTTCTCCTTACGGTGGTAACACAAACTCTTTTGTTCTGGCACAGAAGAACCACATGACGCTTACTAATTTCTTCAGAATAACAACTAACATGAAAAATACATGTACAGTTATCACATTCATACAGGACGTCTCGTCAGTTTAAAACCTGAAGATTCCACTCCACTACCAATGTTATTCAGCGATGCAACTGGAAGACAATTTACACATACACGAAGCAAAGGTGGCTGGATCAGCAGCTGCTATTTACTTATTCAGTGTGATCACGATCAGTAGTTTAACAGCTCACAGTTTGTATATAAAGGAAAAATCAGAATGTGTACCAAAATTTCAATTATCAAGTGCTTGCCGACGGCGTTGTGAGGAACACTTTGACGTGAACACTTCGTGTGCTTCAGTGTCCGAGTACAATTTCCACTGATATTTTCTGCTGGTTACTGCAAAAAAGGAGATATGGTGGATTATAATTGTTAGGCCAACATACGGTTAATGCTTTTCAGAATTGATCTTTCATGATATAATAAATGAAAAAAATTCGATTTTACCCGGTATTGTGTATCAAAATGGGTTTTGATGTTCAACCCCTTGACAATTGATTTCTTTACGTGTATATTCGACGAGGAATAATGTGAGTAAAATTGAGTTATGAGGGATTTTTCAAGACATTTTTCGCAAAAGGGTTAAATTCACAATGTAAAATCTCTTCTCGGAAATGTTCATCCACTTCTCAATTTTCCGTGTTGGCAACTCACTGTCTCAACGTGACCTGTGTCTCCGTCACCTTCCAGACTTTAAGTAGATTAACTGCTCTTCTGAACCAGTGTCACTGAGAAGCGAATCCGACCATTGCAGGCTGGCCAATTTTCTTAGAACTCATGGAGGTCAACGTTTACCAGAAATGTGTACATAATTTCCAATGCATCTCTTTCCGACACTGTAGAAACGAAGCGTTGAATGTTCGCACACGCACGACCTCCGATTTCAGCAGTTGCACTGCATCGATACCATATTGTTCCTCAAAGTACGCGTACAGAATTCAGTTTTATAATGAGCTAATGAAAAACAAAATGACAATGAAATGCTGATGATTTTTTCAAAAATCTTATTAATTTGCATTGAACTCACCCTTTAGCTAGGAATTGGTAACGTTGATAAGGTCTACTGTCTACCCAGAGGATATTTTTTTCCGAAATGTATATAAGTGGACGAGCCATAACTAACGTGTTACCACAGTGTATTTCATACGCACGGTTCTTTGCTGGAGGACCTACTGATTTGAAATAAAAGTTTACGGGAACCCTGCCGCAGGAATGCAAAATTGAAAAAAAGCTCTACAGAGCTTGGTAGCGATCAAGCGGCCGGCCAATTTGGGTCGCAAATGGATTTTGAGTGGTCTTGCTGCGAAGTCTCGTGTGGCTCAGCATTATTCATAATTCTTGAATGGAAATGAGATCCACGGCAAATTTGGAGATCTGTCCTAACGTTCTGCGAGCTTTTAAAGTCATGAAAACTCTGTGAATTGGACATCGTCAGCGCATTTATGTTGGATAACCAGAATTGAAGACGAAACATTGAGCACTTCTAGATTTTTAGCACTCACTTGCATAGGACAATAATCTCAGCGTGAAGCTCACGCAAGATTAATAAAGTGCGACGCAGCTCTTACGCTCTTAAATTTATTAATTGCTTGTTGTTGTCAGAGGTTCTCATATTTTAGAATGGACAAGTTGCTGGAGATGTTACTCTGCTGTCAATAAAATTGATTCAGACACGACCTAAGATTTAATTTATTAATCTCTAACAACAGCTTCCATGAGCGCGATATCTCTGATGAATATATGAGCACTGCCCTGCGCTCTTCGACTGAAAAACTCACTCGAATCGAAAGACATCTCTCGCTGCAGCTCCTAGCTTAAGGATTGAGTGTTCGTGCAATCTCTGGTATGCAAAACGGTTTACCGAAAGATCAACTTGTTTTACTTTCAGTTAAAAGTAACTCAATTACTTTTTAGTTGAATGACATCATTAGTTGCGTCTGGTGCTGGTAAAACAGTCGATGATTAGGACTTACAGTCTGCGTATGAAAATCAGGAAAAATTACCAGAAATTGTTTAAATTATCTCACATGTAATTTACATCGGGTTCGAGCAAATATTGAAACAAACTCAAGCCATCGCAAAGATACATATATTGAGCAAGATAAGTTCATAGACACTTCTTACTTTGAAAATTTACCAGGCTAACGTCATGTTTTATCAACGTTGCTGATGATGCATCACGCTCCCGTATTTTAAATGCCATGAATTGCTTCTACCTTCATCTTAAAATCTTCACAAACAATAATTTCTGTGTAGTAATTTCCAAACTGGATATTAATGAAGCCCTTGTGCTATGGTTTTGGTGTGTTTACTTTTACGGTGAATTAGCAAGTTTTCTTACATTTTCTTTGAAGATGTCAAAATCTCTTTCTTCTGCGTTGTCCTGCTAACTATTGCTTCATAGTAAACAATAGATTTAAAAATCTACGGAGTATGTCGCTCATGAACATATTTGCAATAATTCATCATTTTATTATTAAACAACTGAACGAGTGTACTCCAGTATACATTATTATTAGGAAAGTATTATTACCCTTACCTGAACTTCAGCTCATACACTTCCGGTAAGCTAATGGAGGACCTGGATAATTTCTCGAAAGCTTCTTGGTGACACCTGAGATTCGGCATTGTTCAAGATAACCATTTCTACATACTTGATTTCGTTCGGTTCTCAACAATGAATGGCAGAGCACGGAGTAGAGCCTTGGTGGAAAACGTTGAATTTAAAAAAGAAAGACAGGCCCGGAAAATATAGGCGTTTCGACTTCAATGAGTTATTCTCAGTAATACGAGTATTAGCTCTACTCGTAAAATACGGGGAGATACCAGCATACGTAACATCAGTTCAGTATCTAACAAGAAGAGTAAAATTAAATAAAAATATTAAACAACTAGTGGGGGATAAACTGACGGGGCGGCATTTCACTGAGGTTTACGTGGTAAAATGAAAAGGAACACCATAATTCCAAAGTCATCAGGGTTGGAAGCGGAGGCTAAAACATTGAAGTCATCTATTTTTACAGAACAATAATATACTACTACGTTTTTCAGCGTGGGCTAACTGAGCTGAACTTTCAAGTGGAAGATTGGTGCGGAAGCTCTTGTCGACATGCTCTGTAACACGAACACGTAGCGATCTTGTGGTAGAACCCACGGATTCAAACGCACACTGTGCGCAGCTGTGTCGGTACTGTTGTTAAACAAAAAAGAGCATATCTTTCGGGAGTTTATCTAGGTATTTGAAAAAAAAGTGATTCGGTTTTCATTAGTGAGGACAAGACAGCATTTGATGTGCATGAAGTACTTCTGTAGGAAGCAGACATCTCTCCTCATTTTTCATGATTGTTGACCGAAATTTGTGAAACATGTATATGTTCCTTTTATAGCTACAGTAGGCACAGATAGGACCACATACAATACTAATCCAAAGAGTTCTTCAAGGCTCCGTCGAGAAGCATTTGGAGCATACTACAAATGCTCTGAAGAATAGAGTTTTAATAGTAGTTATTTTTTTAATCGAAAAGTACAGCAACTCAACCAATTGCAATATCTTTGAACATTCAATTTATTAGTACTTCTGATGATTTTGTTCTTGAAGAACTCGAAAGATACCTTCGAAGAAAATGAGGCTGGACGCTTTGTAGTGTG
This sequence comes from Platorchestia sp. MABIK, assembly GCA_014220935.1. Lineage (NCBI taxonomy): Eukaryota > Metazoa > Arthropoda > Malacostraca > Amphipoda > Talitridae > Platorchestia > Platorchestia sp. MABIK. The sequence goes on from JACJUY010010921.1 coordinate 5,272, forward strand.
GAAACATTGGTTTATTCTACATTATTGCTAGTCTTGATAACGATGGCTGACTGGGCTAGGGGCCCGCACGCCAAGTCCCTGTCGCAAAGGCTGTGCTGTGAGAGGCTGAGATCGCAGCGGGGCTGTGTCGGCGCTGGGAATTTTATGCTTGACGTGAAGACGCGCATTCGGCTAGAAATGCGGCGTCAGCATTTCTGTCACGCCATTTTAGAAGGAATACATTCGGCTCCGAATATCTTATTAGCCTCGTCCTCGATATGATCGTCATGCAATGTGATGCATTTACTGTGAAAACCGATTTCAAGTCATTGGTTTTTATTTAAAAATATAGATTGGTTTTCTCAAATAAAAATCTTAACTGGTAATTTCAGAACACTCTCTTTCTACGACCGAGAAAATTTACCGTAAAAATCATCTCCTTTAACGAAAACGTCATGCGATTGAGATTATGTGATTGTGGAGGGGATTGCCATAGTAGTGCGCCAACTATAAGCAGAAAAGTTTTTTCCACAATAACAGAGTACCAAAAAAATTCGTCAGATATAAAAAATGTAACAAGAGTACAGTCTCGTCTCTCACAGCAAGTCAACGATCCGGTCAGGACACGCTCTCACACCACGAATGTTATTTTCAGACTCTACATCTTTAAAATCTCCATGAAACCACATGACTGTTAACGCATCTTCTCTCCTCACAAACCTTTTCAAGTCATAGCACTCTTCTCGTCAAGATCACGCGCCTAATTCCTGAGACTGTCAAAAAGCTTTTGAATCAAAAACAGGTCTTTCGTTCATAAAAAAACTCTCTAAACCTCGTGTTGCGGGCCAAATTCGCTCAAATACGCATGATAACCGTCCGTTTCTGAATTCATGAAGCGGAACGCCGTTTGTTGGTGCATGTCGTGTGCAGCTTCATTGATTTGATATTTTAGCGTTCTTTTCCAGACTCAATTTGCACACTTCATTTCAGCCTTGAGTTCTTTGTAGATCAGCTCTTAAGATTGTTCCCTTGTCTTTCACTCGCAGTTGTTTTCATCTACATAGCGTCTCGCATGCAGACAAATTTGACAGATGATGAACTCTTTGTTTCAGAGCACAACCAATATGTTCTTTTTTTTTTTTAAACTCGCTTCATGTTATGACTCGAACTCTATGTCTTGCACTTTGTCTTTCATTTTAATCAATATAGATGCACGAAAAATATTTTATGGATGAAGTTTTCCGTAAAATATTGAGTATTGTGGATTTTTTTTAAACACCATGTCAAATGGAATATTTTGTCATTCATGCTCATGATGTAACTGAATTTCCATTTCAAACTATTTCTTAGGTAACGAGTAAAAATGCTACAGCACCGGGATTGTTTCACTCCTCATCCTCTTATTCTGGAACAAAGTACAAGGTTTCAATTATTATAACTTTATGTCTACCACACTTCAATGGAACGGGTCTCGCAATCAATAGCGTTTTAGCTTTCAGCAAAGAATGCTGGGCTTGGAAAGGTGGAGCCATGCTTGTGGAAAATGTATTGCTAAATTCGTATGGTAAAATTTGGAGAAATTGCGTGTCTTCTCAGAGTATTGCATCATGACTAGAATCTACAAATCAAAGCAGAAGAACTTGCCGCTCGAGTGTTCTCTAACAGTATTCAGACAAAACACCACTTTGAATAATTTTTACTAATCCGGTCGCAGAATGTGTGCGGGCAACTCTATATAGGAACCCAAGCATACATAATTTTAGATGCGTCGGCATAAATTTGTGACCCTCATCGAATTATCTTTAAATATTTTGACGCTTAAATTTTTAATACAGTCACTGGCGTAAGCACTTAATGCGAAAATGTGTGCATTGATGACAGCACCATTGCTCTCAACTCCCTATTGCCATCATTGATGTTTTAACGATTTTGCATTTAGCTGATTCTCGCCTCGGGGTGTAGTGTTGATGATGGGGTGACTCTTTTCATCTCATGAAATACTTCTCTTACACGTACATAGGTACGTAAATTTACAGCTGCCATTTGCTTAGAATGCTAGGAGGAAAATATTTCTTGTGATCAAACTGCAGCTCCTTATCCTATGAATCAACTCTTGAGCTGCGGAAACCTATGTTCCAAAATTTATTTAGGCCCTCGACAAAGAGGTTACCCTAAAGTTTTGCCGTATGGAAATGTGACTGTTTCTTAATTTTTACGGTGCTAACGTGTCCTATTGCATGAAACTTAATAAATTTTAACTATAAGGCTTGGTGATTTACAGGATAACACTAGTAATGATAACATCCGCTGTTTGAGTTACAAAATTGTTTCATCTTGAAAAGGTTTTAGCTCTGGCTCAGTAAGGTATTCACTGAGTTACGTATGAGAAGTATAGCTTAACGAATTCATTCCTCCTCTTTCAAGAGCTGCCTATCAAGAATGAAAATTTGAGACTTCTTTCTTATGCGCTAGTGATCAATTCAATAGAGGGAAGAGAAAACATTTCTTCAGCTCTCATGCAAGTCAGTCATAAAAATTTTATTTCAAAGTAGTAATAATTTTGATGTTTCACTTCATTTTAAGTTTGGAATCGCCGCACTTTACATTGCAAAAATATTCCCTACAGAAGGAAAATTCCGCATCATTGTCACTGCTTTCATGTCTCATTTTCGTCAGCTGTTAGATTGTTATCGATGGACTTGGATTTGTACTTTCAGAAGCTGGACTATTCTGTGCCTACCTTCTTTATTTATTTAAATTGCAGCGAGTACAGTGAGAAAAGCATTGGCGAATCCTGCTTTGCTTCGTCCCGAAGGTGAAGCAGAACAGTCTCGCTTAGACTCACAACCGCTCACGCAGGCCGTTACAGTAATTAATATGCCATTCACCATGATATCACGCTGGAATATGATCACAGTATTCTCATATGATCGAAGTAGTGCTTAAATTCAGACATCCTCTTCAGAATTACTGCTTTCTTGAACACTAATCAAAACGTAACTTTTGACGTTCATATATTATACGCTGATTACCTGCTGCCTTCACTTTTGAAAATTCATGGTTTTAACATTATAAATCTTCAGGTGTTGCAGATTGTGGCGCATTCGCAGCAAAATCAGTTAATTTCTACAGAGACTAACATTTTTACTAAGGTTGCTGAAAAGTAATCGAGTGTGTGCTACGAAATACTTTGGGGAAGGAATGGTCATGAAATTTGGTTCAAGTTGAGCATAAGCCATGCTGAGTTGTACAAGAGCGAGAATTCTGCTCAAAAGGAGCCTCTCAGGAGTGGCGACAAACAATTGGATATCGCGTTACTGAAGGAAGACAATGGCGCACCGCCTCCAACCATGAAGTCGTGCGCTCCAAGCGCTCACGTACTCCACCTCCCGTTGCCTGTTTGAATATTAAAAATAAATTTTATTTTGGGTAATTAGTAAAAGGTAATACTTGTAAGCACGTAGGCTTGTTTGTAGTAATAGTTGAAAGTATAGCAATAGTTTAAAGCGTGTAGGCTAGCTATTTAGTAATAGTTACATAAATGCGCGTAGGCTAGTTTTGCAGTAATAGTTACATATATGCGCGTAGGCTAGTTTTGCAGTAATAGTTTTCGATAGGCAGGCAAAAATGGGTTTCTAAGTTGCTCAGCTGTCCTTAACATCACCAGTGAGCCAACGCCAAGCTAACTAGTGACCAACCTCTAAGGCATTGACTGCAGGGCATGTTGTGGACGCAGACGAGACGAACTGCATAAAGAGTCCTACTGAACATAGACCCGAGTTAAATCCCGTGGAGGTCTCACAATGCGTGGTGGACGGAGACACGCTAGTCGGACGACCGTAGGCAGTACCTACATAAAAGTTTAGTTGCGCCATCAGAATGGCGATCTCCTCCCGTTTGCTGCTAGATCACAGTAGCGGTAGATCCTTGAAATCAGAGGAAGGAATAAGCACAGAGTATTGATCGTTCAAGTGTTCAAGGTGTTCTGGTTGTAGTAAAAAGTAGGTTTTCGAGGCAGATAATGATGTTGTATTCAATTGATATTTAATGTTCCGGGGCGGTCACAGTGGCTACTGGCAGTCTTAGTGTCAGTAACTGTTATTAATATCGTAATTTCTAATCTTTATTTTACACATGTGCTAGACCAAAATAGTGTGTAGCTCCAACATATGCGTGAGAGGATCGAGTAAGCCGCTCTCCACGAGCCAAATATAGTATAAATCAAAATCTGTCAACAGCAATCGAAGCCAATTTGAACTTTACAAGATGGGAAAAAAGTTCCCTAACGAAGTTAATTGGTAATTAATAATATGTCTACAGTAGGACAGTGGAATTAAAACAAAAATCGTCCTAACATCAATTTATTAACTACCATGAACCCGAATAGAAGTTCAATTTTCAATGTGACCTCCTTTGGCTTTGGTTACTCTTTGAAGACTTCCTCTGAAACTTGGAACAGAGATGCGCCTTTTCTTTGGCGGTAGTTTGTGCCACGCTTTCTTTAGGGACGAGCTGTAGAAGGACGACCACTCCTGGGACGATCCTTAGCAATGCCAATTCCATCAAATCTGGCCACGATATCCGAAACTGTAGATTTAACGATCTTTGGCTTCTTAATGATTGTTGACTTATATAACTCCCTCGCGAAGAAGATCAACAACGACTTGGCTTTTACTCATTTCATAATACTACAGAAAGTTTTTACCACAAATAGTGATTGCAACCTGAAAGCAAGACATTAGCAATTAATTGAGTGCAATTTTTTTTAGGAGGGGGGAGTTAAAACAAATTGCAGTAGCTTTTTTAAATTGAAAAAGAGTCCGGTGACTTTTCCCCAAAGTGCGTATTATGAGTTGAATGTTGTGCCAATCCTCACTTTCGATGAAGGTCTCTGATGGCCCCGAGGCAAAGTTTTGTACGAACCAACTCAAAAAACACAAGTATAGCATTAGTAAGCTATTTAATAGCAGAGAAAATTACAAAAGAGCATTTTTTGCCATGGCGTTGTGTAGATTTGCCACACAAATGAACAACTTCTGTACGCCAAATCCGATGGGGGAAATTATTTAAACGCTGTTATCCCTTCCCTACTCTTAAGCAAATTTTTTACATACATAGTTTTTGAACCCAAAGTTCAGTAAGTTCCTCCGAGTCAGGTGGGGAATAATTCCATCAACAAGCCCCTGTTAAGTCCATAAAATTGACAGCAGATTATTTTTCTACCACAAAACTTCCTTTTTTCCTTAACTACTTCAGTAATGATTTTTATCATGTGGAAAATATAACTTTAGATGCAAAAATAACTTGTGAACAAATAGATTATTGCAGTAAAAACTCAAACTATATTTAAATAACGTGAGCACTTTTTCATTCAATAAAAGCTCAATGAATACTTTTTCTAGTCATTTTCTAACAAATAAAATCTCATAAAGTTGAAGGTCATAACACAGATACGATAGTTTATTCCGGCTACGTTGGACTAAAAGTCCAACGGTAATTTTGATTCTTCCGACTCAGCAAAAAAATACTTGAAACTGTGGCTAGAGCCTGTAGAGGTGCACAGGAGCAAAAAAATTTGAAATAATTCCAGGAAAATGAACCCTCATTCTTTTTCATCCTGTATTCGAAGAAAATAACTCATCCATTTTCGTTTCGTTCGTTGGCTGAAACAATGATTTGCTGAAAATGTGTAAATTTTTTACTCGTATTACAAAGTTTCAAACATGCCAGGGTATGCAGTCCCATTTTCAATTTTAGTGAGAGACTTGCCATCTGAAGGGGAAGCATTGAGGGTTACCCAACTCAGCTCAAACACGGAACTCAATGTTAAAACACACGTGCTCCTCATTTCCTGCCTAGAGTATGATTCTTTGTACAGTCCAAAATTTTTGTGGTAATGGTAAATCTAATGCTATGTGTACTGGCTATTTATTCGATAAATGAATAAAGAATTTGATGTTGTGAGCAAAGGTGTAAGAAAAATTGAAAATTTATGGGTCTAATATTGTGAAACCCTCTTCGAAATTCTCATACGCTTGAGTGTTGCACTAACGATATGAACTCAAATTCACAATTTTCGTTTTTACTAATTTAGCAGTGTATTTGAGCTTTTATTAACTTAGATATTAGATCTATTATCCATTTTTATCATGCCGTGAGAAAACTTCCCATTCGTAATTAATTTGAGAATAATTTCAAACAAACGCTGCAACTCCATTTTGGTTTGGTTGCTTTATCTTTTAGACAATGACAATTGTAGTGCATTGAATACTAAAATAAATACTCCGCAATACCAAACTAGACTTTTTTAGCAGAGCTTTCATTGTTCAAACACCTGCCACTCTTAGTTAGAAATCCTTTTGTAGACTGGATCGAAGCAAAATGTCAAAGAAGATCGTGCATTGGTGTTTAATACAATATGTCTCCCTTTATTGCAAGAACATGCATGAAATACGGACATTTAATACAAAGATGTTTTATCATGAAATGAAAGACAAGCCGGTTCTCTGTTCGACAGCGTTCCATCATTCGATCACTCGGTCCCTCTAGATATTTCTTTCTAGCTCACAACATTCCGTGTCATCTTGATTCGGGTCTGAGCTTCGGCTTCATGGAATATTGGATTCCTTGTCGTTAAGAAGGCGCGTCGGCCCTCAAAGCTCTGTGTTCCGATAGCTCAACTACTGTTCATGTAGTTCATTCGATAGGGAAGCAAGTTCGCTTCGAGCGCGGCTGCCGCTCATGCCACTCAACATGCGCGGTCTCACGAGGGACCGCGGGTTCATTACCTACATTTGCATGCACAGCGCCGCGAGATCGAGAAGCCCATGAAGGCGAACGGTATTTTTGCTTTGCGGTCCAAGCGAAATTCTACAGAATCCGTCGACGCATCTGATTCACGCGTGCGGTTCTTCGCACCAGCAAACCAAAAATAGTATTATGGAACGAGTGTAACTATTTTAAAATTACATCCGAGAAACGTAGCCGCAAGTTCTTAGCTTAGATTAAAAACGGCCTTTTTTCTGAATGTCTTTTATTAGCTGAGGAAAAGTCGTACGGAAAACATTCAAGGCCTACTTTTTCTGTAAGTCATTTTGATGGGTTTGGTATCTGGGGACATGGTATGAGTGAATTTTCTCAACTCTCCAAAAAAGTTATCTATGTTTTCGAAAATTCTCTGAAGTTTTCTTTCTGTATATTCGTTCCCAAACTCGTGTTTGACTAATTTCTATCTGTTTAATTCTTATTTTCTTGTAAATTTATTATCAATAAACGTTTACTTTTTGAAACCAATATAATTTTAATCGTTTTATTTTGAAGAATCGTGGATACATGCAAATATAAGCAGCATAATGTACTCGGTGCGTTAGCTAAGATGGGAAATTATCACTGGGATTCCTTTGATGCACTTCAAGCAATCTTTAATCGTCGATTACAATTTACTTGGAGAAACCTACTATAGCATTTTTGTCACATTTAAAGCTATTTATAAACTCAATTTCCCATCAACTTTTGAGGCTTCGAACGCTTCGAATCTTTGAGGCTTCGTACTCTTTTTACTGAAATACAAAACTATCATCAACTGTACTTTGCACATGACCATATGCGCGTTAAATTATTTATTTCAAGCACTTCAGATAATATGAGTGATTCAGGCGACAAGCAATAAGTGATTGCAGTATAAGCATGAACCACACACAGGTCGCTAAACACGCGAGCGAAATACGGGTGCGTGTGCGCGAGGCGTGTCGTAAGGAGCCCGCACCGAGCAGCCAGCACATGACGGCTCTCAAATGGAGCTGTCACGCGGCTTTGGCTTGGCCGATCATGCTCGCAAAATAAGCGCCTGCCTCCAAACTTGCAGCCAACTGTCCGTGTCCGCAGAGGCACGTCAGGCACTCAAGTGAGTGTACGAAACATCGAACCTCAGCTGTGAAGGATGTCTTAACGGGGTTGACGGGCCAATTATTGAATATCACTGGAGTCGATATCATGGGCAAAAACAACTATGTAGTTAAAATATTCGGCGCGTTATACCTTTGCACTTTACACAAGATGAAAGAAACGGGAAGATTAAAGTGGTACACGAGTCGAAGCGTATTCTTAACTGGAGAAGAACAATTGTAAATTGACACGCGTGACTCTGGATTTCTTCAACACCAGAAAATTTAGGCGCAAATTAGCATTTTTTTCGAAGTAATTTGTTCATCCTAGCAAAGTCACTGAACCTGTGAAATGATTTTAGCGCCGAAATTCGGCAGCGTCCGTTGCAGACAAACGCTGGCATTTGGGCCCCAGAAATGCATGAAGTTTCCCCGCGACTGCCTCGCATCTTCCCAGTAACCTTCATAAAATGGCAATCACAGACTTGACCTAATTCTTATCGACTAAGTTCCGAGCCCAAATTAGCAGGTAATTGAATGAAATTTTTCACTGTCCAACTTACTCTCCCAATTCCTAATGCAGTTTTAATCCTACTTAGACTAATTACGGAAACTCCTAGGTCAGACCTAAAGCTTTGCTACACCAAAGAGAGGGATATGTACAAGGGCTGGCAAATGCGGATTTGCTGGGATATTTGCAATTGAAGACACACAGGCATGTCTTTGTGGCAAGCAAATGAATAAAAAGCCAACGCGTGAGGATGACGCGCGTAAGCCGGAACTCGATAAATGCAAGGTCGCAGAAGACTTCTGAATTGAAAAAACGAATAGTTTCTTCTGCAGTGAGATTCTCTGAAAGGAGCGAACACAAATCCTGATATAGCTGAAAAATGATAATGAATTTTTCCCTCGGATAAATGGAAATGAGGTTCTCTGTGATCTTACAAATTCTTTCCATTTAACTTGAAAAAAAAACACTGAGAAAAGTTTAGCTTAATTAATGAAGACTTAACACTAGTTCAGGATTTAACAAATGTTTCTTTTGGATCTCTACCTCACAATTCTTGGTTCTCCATCACGTCGGTTGACAGCTAATCTCGACAGGGGATGAATAATTCCACACCTAGTTAATTAAAAATTAAAAACTTCACACCGAAATGGCAGAGCCAGACGAGCAGGGGAAGTGAATCTTTTCCCATTCCCAAACATGCATGTTCCGCATTATTGGCCGAAATTTTTTAAAAAAGATTTTGCCCTTTGAGCTTTTATGACTTATGACGACCGCGTGCATACCTAGCTTGTCCTTCCGTCTTTAATTTTCAGGATTTGGTAAGGGAGGGGAGCGATATGAGCACATAGCCGATTTATTTACCCACCTGGAGTGGGTAGCTGTCTATCACAGTCAATATTAACAGCCATTTTTGGTTTTGCTTGGGTTACTCGCCTGTGCATTTTATGGCTATCCTTGCACGACTGGAAGCTAATTCCAAAGCGCTACGGACAATTTGTGACACAATTAAGGAGCTTCTTCAGCTGAGTTACGTCCAAAATTGAACGTCCGGACCATTGCTCGGCGGTGAGATAGCAATTATTCAGGATCGAGATCCGGTCTGAATTCCGATAGTCAACCGGATTTGGAAATAATTTACAGCCTCAGGAAAGTAACTAAGGAATTTATTATAAGTTTTTATTTCAAGTACACTGATAGAGCAGTTAAACAATAGTGAGAAAATTCAAGGTAGTCAATTTTATTGATGGCAAATGTGAGACAGTTGTACCCTAACGCTACCGCTTCTATACTCACTTTTACATTTTCTGTTTTACCAATCCATGGCTGGTTTACCTCGAATACATACCAAGTCTAACTTCTTCGCCGTTTGCATTTACCATTATAGCCGCCCTATAAAAAAACCATACTTGGAATGCTAAAATCATATATGCCCTAGCGAAAAAGTTAGACTGGGTTTTAAACGCGGTTTTAAGCTGGGTGCATCGTCATTGCTGCTCCACGTGCTCAAAGATTCCTCTGACTATCATGCAAATGAACATTCATTTGAGTATGAGTGATAATGTTGATAACGTATGATGCTGTGTGGTGTTTTTAGGAACAAAGACAGTAGCTTTAAATTTTTCGGCTTTCACAAAGCCTCGGTATTCACCGTTATTGTTCATGGTTTAAACTTAATCTCGTTACAGGTCGCAGCGAATACTAAAGTAATTTTTTTCAAGTTGATAGGTATAACTGGATACAGTTTGAAGGTCATTTTGCATTCACTTACCACTCCTTAAGTTGAATTGCAATTTCAAATTCCACGATAAAGCATTCTTTCAGTAAAGTATTCTATCAATAAGTTCAATTCATACGAGGATAACATATCATGACGAAAGGATGTTTATTTCCATAACATGTGCCAAAGAAAAAATTCGGCTATCTTCCCTTCAGTACCGAAAAGAGCGCGCTCAAATCTCGTTACTCTGACTTGCCATGCTAGAAGTCTCACCTGAAATGTCAATAAAATCAAATCATATTACGAAGTATCAGCTACTGAAATTTATATTTATGAAAAACAATTTAATGACTTAAAAACCTGAAACATTCACTTTTTTTATTGAGTCGCAAAAGGCGTGAGAGGCACTCAACAATTCAACAGATCAGGCTCGAACTTTATATATAGTCTTTTTCGTAAGACTGCAGTATTGATGATGAGCCATGATGAGCTTTTAAGTCAATTTTTCGAAATAGCTAAGCAAAATCAGGCTTTGATTGAGCCCAAAATACAATAACAAACTTCGTCATAAAATCGTAATTTGTTTGTAGGATGTCAAGACCCAAAACTCGCTCTTTCCAGGCTCCGCTTCACCTTCCTGCCAGCATTTGCAAGTTAGAACGAGTAAATTTTTAGGTTTCATAATTTCCCCCAGTGATGTTTGAAGAAGTGAGTTGCAGAAAAAAGTATCGTTGCGTGCCGCATGGAATACTTGTTCCCTCTACTGTAATGATAACGAAACTCTTATGCTTCACAGTCAATATATTCTTACTTTTAACCAAAGATCCCCACACACCACCCATTCGTTTGAATTCTGTACTTTTTAGAGCAAGAATTATCACCAGCAGTCTTCACCAAATTCCAGTACGTGGGATCTCCAACTTATGTGTAGAATCCCTCGACTTTGAGCTTTCGTGCTCTCTCATTCCGTAATTTCAGTAATGAAAATAATACATTTTTGATTTGCGGTATCAACCGAGCGGTGGGGTTCTTTGTAGCCGTAGCTCTGACTTTTGTTGCCCAAGTTTCTGCCACAAAAATTTTCTCTCACATTTTGCTCATTTGCGCAGAAGTAACATTTTGCTCGGCAACTTTGCGCTCGTAATCCTTTGAAGAGCAGCGGACGGCAAACCGCCTGGTGTTCAAAGGCTTAAGAATGTTAATTGCGCACAAACGAATTATTCAGCCCTAACCTCTGCCTCAGCTACGTGTATTTTACTCCTGGCAGTTTGTGAACTGTAACTTGTTGTATAATTGACCTCTTCAGAATTAATTCAGCCGGTTGGGAGCGTACATACATCACAACGATTGCACATGTGAACACAATCCGAAAGAAAAAAAAACATTTAGTCACTGAGAAAATCTTTGATCCGGCTGAATAGAGGACATCAGGTATGCGGGTTCTGCTTTTCAATTAAAATAAATACATGTGACTGAGAACTGAATGTCGGCTACATTTTCTAAGCATTTCTACCTTAGAATATCTGTTTTAAATTATTTTCCTTCACAGCATTCACCTCAGAGATACGTTGAGGCACTCTCCCCTTTCATTTGAACCAGGGACGTTTCACTGGCAGAAGCGCTCAGTTATAACTAAGGACTTCTCTAGGTAGCGTCAGTCCTTCCTTTCCTCTTTTATGTTCTCCCTCATCGTCAGCGTCGTTTGATGTTCACCCGTACACTGAAATGGTGGGAGAATGAGCTCCCAGCAGCTAGAGAACTTGTTTCCACCCGAAATCTGCAAGACAATCTACTGCTGCTGTCAGCGCTGCTGATTGCCACTGTATCCAATCCCTATTAAAACTGATGAGTAAATTAACCTGAGTCTGGTGAGTTTCTTTTCCTGTGAGACCCGCTCAAAATTTTGTATGCCGCAGTCTAAGACTGTAGCAATGAAACTTAAAGCTTACCAGTAATTTTAAATTTAGAAAATTGATTTTATTCAAATAAATCCGTAGCAAAGAAGTAGACAGGGTTTAATGCTTACACAAGTAGAATTATGATAGTCATGATGAGTGCATGTAAATATAAAATCCTTGACTTTTTCAAGAAATACAGTCGTCCGAATTATGGAATTAACATCGTTCTTACCGTGTAACTTGCAACAAAACATAGAAGACGTCCAGTTTCCGCGATAAAACAGCATCGCCTACGAACTTTGAAGCTTCGCGGATCGTGAGATTGGCCAAGATATTGAAATGTGTTATTAGTTAGCACCGGGTCAATGATGAGTTTTTCAACGCGTGGTACTCAATACCGAATCATCTCACAATGATATGTTATCGAAAGAGTAGTGAAAAATAAGTTATTGCATGGAACGAGAAAAATTTTTCGTAAAGATTGTCTCAAATTTCTCATTTTTCAAACTATTCTCATACTGAAACCTCCCTTTGTCGTGTGTGAGTTCATAATATGCCTCCTGACCTACATCTATAATCGTTCTAACAATTCTTTGACCGGGTCTTCATTAACGTAAAACTGAAATTCATTTGAATATTCAGGCGCTTTATGTTTTAAAAGTACTTACCAGGCTTTGCCATTTCTCCGAGAGTAAAACTTGACATTTCATTGACATGACCCTTAATTTTGGTCCATCATCTGTGAATGAAAGACTGCACGAACATTCCTCCTTAAGATCCCATTTCTCAACAGTGAATATCGCAAGTAGGTCAGGAAGAGGTCTTACATTTGTCCCACCTTCCCGTACACAGGTGGAATTTTCGGGCGGATGCCATTACATTCCGGCATTTCTCTGGTCATAAAGGGAGTCAGTGTCCTTCAATGTCCTCTATCGTCACTGCGCAAATAATGAAATTATTCATGAAGTTCAGTGTACTCTGTGATTGCAGCGAATCAATCAAATGAACTTAGTGGCGATGCACTCATCACTGCATTTCAAATCGTATATTCTTTCTCCTTGTTTTATCTTCACCATAGAGTTCAGCAACGTCTTTAAAACTACAAAAATATTTTTGCCTATCTTTCATATAGGCTTCATTAGGTATTTGCTCGTTCACATCATTGTGGATTCTTCAATTTCATACTCTGGGTCGTGAATATGTATGGAATCGCTTTACAATGTACAAAATAAGTTCTTCCCCATGAAAACAAATTTGGTGTTATTTAGCGAGCAGAATATGTAACCTTTTTAATGACAAATACTTGTGATCGTTTTAATTCGCAATGAAGTTGTTGTGAAGGATGCCGATGAATAAGATAATTCAATAATGGCTTAAATAAGTTCCCGTGTATATATATATATATATATATATATATATATATATATATATATATAATCAT
>JACJUY010010922.1:17080-27368 GCA_014220935.1 Platorchestia sp. MABIK
AATTGGAATTAAATTGAAGAATTATTTTGCTAAGTGTGTTCTGTAACCAAAATTATTTTGTTGGGGATGTATTTCGCTCAATGTGTCATACAACAGATGGGAATTTCCTCAGGGATTTATTTAGCATGAAGTCTCAAAAAACGAATGTAGAAATAATCGAGGATGTATTTCTAACGTACGTACGTATATTTTTGACGTATTCTAACGTAATGGATGTATACGAATAATCGAGGATTTATTTCGCTCAATGTGTCGTACAACAGATAGGAATTTTATTAGGGATTTATTTAGCTTGAAGTGGTAAAAAACGGATGTATAAATAATCAAGGATGTATTTCGCTCACCGTGTTTGATAACGATGTTACAGCTGCAGATACATTTGTAACTAACTTTAATATTCCTTTTCCTGCATCAAACTGATTTTATTGAAGAAGCTGTCAAAACCACGGTTTAAAAGTAGGTTGGAAAGCCAGATTTGTATTTTTTGCTAAGTATGGAACATTATGTCATTAATTTATTTTTTGACGCGCTATAAAACTAAAATACGCGCTAGAATCTCACCTAACATTCATTATGGTGACGTGATTCAATTTTCAGACGTGATCCAGTTTCGCATCGAAGAAAGACCGAACAATACTAAAGTGAAAATTGTGTCGAGAATGAATCATAAATGGTGAAAATAAAGGGAATTATTAGGAGTCTCAATTGAATAGCTCAAGCTATATTGGGCAGCAAACGAGAAGCGGTAGAGAAAGAGAGAGAAAGAGAGAGGGAGAGTGAGAGAGAGAGAGAGAGAATGCAAGCGCGTGAGAGAGTGAGAGGCTATGAGAGAGTGAGAGTGAAAGACTGTGAGGAATTGGAACGTAGTCCTCTAAGCCACTGAACTTTGATGTCCGATGCAATTCAAAATTGACTCGCAAAACCAATCTTGACGCATAAAAAACTCAGGAAAATAACGAACAGGATCTGCTGGTATTAAAAAAACGTTCCCAAAATATGGTTCCCCGGCAACCATTTCCGTTCAACCTTTTCCCCACTCTTCAATATACTTTTTTAGTTTGAAAATATGCAGGTTTTGTGTACGCTTTAAAAAAAATGTGAAGGTAGATCAAAAATCTTGAAATGAACGTAAGTGATCTCCCCCATTTTATACGCGCATTAAAAAAATCAGATATTTGGAGCACAAGAATATTCTCCTTCCTTATCCAAGTTCAAGAAGGTGAAGTAAGTAAGTAAAGTAAGGCAAATATATAGAAAGTGAAGTCGTAGTAAGTTTGCATAAATTGGCATACTGCATAAACATCGTCTTCAAAAACTGCTTCAACCTAATGCCGAAAATTTCTTTCTCCGAAAGAGAAAGAAAAATTTCTTTCATTTCAGGTGCAGAGCGCGTGTGCAGACGACCTTCAGGTTCCGATGCAGGTTTTGTAGAGCTCGAGCAATTATCGATAAAATATGTTCTATCAAAAGAAATGTTTTTCATTAAACACTCTCCTACAGGAAGAAAAGGAAAGTTTTACTTTGGCCAGATTCCATCAATAAAACAGATTTGAGTTAAGAACCGGATAAAATAAAATTGCATTGGCTCTTACATCACGATGCAGACTCTACTAATGATTTCAAGAAAAGCTCAGAGAAGTCTTGAAACACATCCGCGGTAGAAGGACTGAGTTGTCAAAAACCTCATGAAGAGGCGACTCCTAATGTGCGCCCTTGTTTCAACACAAACCAACTCACTAGATTCGTTGGGAATGAGTACGAGTAATGGAATAAACGTTTGAACTTAGCTTTGGTTTTTTCGTGCTCGTACGGGCCATTATTTTTAGGCCCTGCTACTTCTATAGCATGCCAAACAGAGTTTATTAGAGGGCCATTTGACTGCATACCTCATCGGTATGAAATTCACCAGTTTGAAAACAATTCTTGGCAGGTTTTATGAAAGATTAAATTCCCCCAAAAAGATTGGGCGTTGGTAAATATAGAACAATCAACAGTGTTGGATGTACCAATTTGTTTTTGCCTGAGGAAATGTGCCTGAAATGATGTTTTCCCAACACTTGTGCACGATAAAAAAAATATGTAAAAATTATAACAAAAATGATCCCACCATGCCTTATTCATTCATATATTTACCATAGCACCTCACAATAATCACCGCTGGTTTCGATTTAACTAGCCATGAAGGACGCGGCTTTATCTTTGGAGGTTGCAGTTAACGTGGAAATAAACTCTCATGATTTCTGGCCACCAGATGCTGAACAGCATTTATTACCAAATCTTTACTTTCGACGACGTGAGAATGCAAGAATTTAGCCCTGAAAAACACGTTGTTATCTTTGAGTTGAATGCAAAAGTTCTTAGGTCATGCACCTTGTTTGTATTTATATTGTTGTAGGCATTTTTGTGCCCATATACAACTGTTACGGCTTGAAATACAGTAGCAGCGATTTTTGCTCGTACGGTTATCTATATTTCAAGTATTCATTATTGCTCTCAGAACATTAGCTTGGATGAAAATGTTAATGAAATAAAAATTGAGAATCAATTGCACGCTTTTCCCCAAATCATAGTGGTTCTATTTCATTTAGGTAGAGAATTTCTTCTCAATAACTCACGCTGCGTATTTAGAAGCTAATACTATATGGCAATAAAAGCTCCCATAAAAGCCATTTAATGCATACTTTGTTTTTTTTTTGGACTAGTAGAGCCAGGAAGCACAGCGAGCGGCGAGGGGAAGCGGAACGGATATTTCTGAGTGCCCGAGCGAGAGCTCAGAAGCCCGATATGGCCCTCGTGGTGCTGTAACTCGGACAGTCGCATTTTCATATTGAGCTGAAAATGAACTCCTAAAGCTGAACTTTCAACCTATTCTCGTCGTCCAACCTGCACTGCCAGTCGCGTAGGTTCTTATGTCGACCTGGCAACGCTGTTTTTTCACGGTCGAAATTTTTAAATTTTGCTTAAGAAAATCGGAAGACTCAGCAACTGGCAATCAGGGAGAGTTTTCGGATACCCAGAAAAATAACTAGATTTAAAATTTGTTACGAATCAAATCAATTATCAATAACTTCAAATTATAACCAAAAGGTAATGCAAATAAACAGAAGATAATTAAATTTTGCGGTGCTTGTATCTTTTTCCTTAAACAATAAGACCCTGTCTGTTTTGGGAGCGCTTGAATAACGTCTGTTTGTGATTTATATCCAATCAGAAATCTGTAGTTTAAGTTCTTTGCTTTTCAGTTTTTTTTGACAAAAGTGTTTTCTGGAAAAGACCGTTAGAAATAAATGAAGTTACATGATGCACATTGATATGCTGTAGTGAATTAGTCACATGATCTGCAGTTTTATGTCGATTTTTTAAAATTCCGCTACTTTCTTGAGCTTACCGATTATTTAACTGATGAAAGTCATCACCTCAAAAAAGCGTTTCTTAGAGACGAACCGATCAATCAAATAAATGTATTCATTATGAACAAAATTGTCAGGATTTTAGAGTCCTCAGCAAATTTCTGATTCAAAGTGACATAATGTTTCAGCGATCATTTACCTGATAACAGTCATTAGCACCAAAAATCGTCCCATAGGGACTAACCAATCAATAAAATTAAAGTTATTTTTAAAGACAGAATTTTACAGTCCCAAGTACTCATCTGATTCACAGTATAGCATGATATTTCAAGCACGATCTGTATTATCTGTGATTATTTACCTTATAATATCATTGAAGTCATTAACGCAAAAAAAGAATTTCTTAGAGACGAACCAATCAACAGAAGAAAAATTATCACATCATCCATCAGAAATGAGAAGATAACACATTCCTGAGTACATACCTGATTCAAAGTGACATAAGATTTCAAGCACCGTGCGTATTATCTGTATTTGCGGCCCCAAAATCTGCATTGGAATTAAGCAGCCGCGGCCCCGATAAGTCGTGCCGTTTAATTGCCCCATTAACTTCAGGGGCTTCTGATCTCAGGGGGTCAAGATCTGAGGAGCTTGAAGATCTGAAGATCCTTCTGAGCCGAAAGAACGGCAGCGGCCAACTGAGCCCTCATGGCAATGGGGTCATTAAATATTTTCATCGGAGTGCTGAGTTCACTGACATTCTATAGAAATTCCTCCCAGCACGTAAGAAATTGATATAAAATATCCAGTGAAATTTCTGGCCTCCGAAGCTCGTTCAAATCCTTCGGGTAAATAACGGCATTCTGCCCTCGGTTCCCGATGGGATTTCACTTGATTGAGAACTTTTCACAGCAAAATACGCACTGAAAATGGTCTTCGTGTATCTGAAGTTTCTGTTTGAAAATAACGCGATATTAATACAGCGTTCGAGGCTTCCTAGTCTAACTTTTTCGTTGTCTGCATGCATGTTTTTCGCCGCCTGAGCGATTTAAGTGATTAAATTGCTTAGGTGGCGAAAAACATACATGCAGGCGGCGAAAAAGTTAGACTGGGTTACGATGCCGCCACAGAGTGCCGGGAAAGATTGAATGATCATCAAAATTCTTAATGGTCATTATAAACTTAATTTTCAAAGTACTTAATCAAAACTCACTGAAAACACGATCCAGTTAATGTTTGGTATTTTCAACATTGCTCAACTTTAACTGTGAATTTAAATTTTGAAGACTGCTCAACTTTTCTTTCGCATTATCTTTAAATTTGAATTGAATACTAAACTTCAGTTTTATCAGCCGCAGTCAAAGTGCTTATAGTAATCTTTAAGCGAGTGAGAACTTCAATATGTATTTATACTGTTTTTTTAGCGTACTCACAGCGAGTACTTCCACCGTATTATTACTGCTCGCAAGGCTCATAGCTGCACCATTCCTTACGCGACTACGGCGCTGGAAAACTTCATTACACGGTTGTCAGCGTCTGTAATACAGTAACAATAGAAAGTTTTTGCATGCAAATCGGCCGCTATTCCTTCCGTTGCACATTGAAAATCAACTGCAAAGCCTAACGGAATTAAATCTGAAGAGTATCTCTCCTACAGCAGTGCGATGAGCACAAGGCCTTGAACCTGTTATTGTGAACCTTGAAAATATCATATGAAAGCTTCTGTTGTCTAAGTTTTCCCTTCGACATCTTGCAGATCGTAAAATGTGCACCAGGAATACTAGCTCTGGCATTTTGGACTCAGGGAACAAATATTGGAATTTCCAGCAAATGCATGAGTTGGGAAAATTTCCAGTTGAGAATCTCTAGTTGAGAAAATCTTCATTTGAGAATCTCCGGTGGAGAATCTCCAGCAATGCATGAGTTGAGAAAATTTCTAGTTGAGAATCTCTAGTTGAGAAAACCTCCACGTGAGAATCTCCAGTGGAGAATCTTCAGCAAATGCATGAGTTGAGAAAAAGAGCCTCTTGGTTCGCTGATTCTGAGCTCCAGGATTTAAACGTAGGATTTTGAACATAATATCTCGTTCATTGGCATGTACTGAACACCTGGTCTCCAACATGTGATGTTCAGCATCAGCAGTCTCATAACGAGATCTTTTGCAGCATGTTTCGTTCAGCATTAGGAATTTTTCATAACGAAGTCTTTGGTAACATGTTTTTTTCATGTAACATGTTTTTCATCTTCAGGAGTTTCATTGCGAAGTCTTTTGTAACATTTGTCGCACGTTCAGATGCCTCGTTCTAATCTCTAATTGTGGTTCAGGTTCGTAAGAAGCAGAGTTTCAGCACCTCTTAAGAGGCACTAAGTTTTATGCTCAACTTTGGGTACTAATTTGTCAGCAGAAAGTTTTTTGCCCTCGCGTTTTTGTACCAGGTTGAGGATAAGAGCAAGAATGTTGCGTGAAAAATAACGTCTTGCATAAATGAATTTGGTGTTAAAAAGTGAGAGAGTACAGGGGTGACAGCAAAAAATTTTAACGGTACTTTAATAACAGTTTTTACGAAGGTTTTCAAAGTGCGAAAAAACTATGCAACAATATCTTGAAAATTTTAAAATTACAAAAATCAGTTTCGAACTCAAGTAAACTTTTTCCAATGGAGTCCCAATGGAAGATTCACAATCTTTCTCTTTACGAACATATAACAGTAACGTATTGTCCTACTTAGATGACGGTATGTTTACTGAAAATTTTCACAATGATCAACAAAGAACAACATTCACAAATTCTTTTACATAACATTTGATAGAAAGTAAACTACATCATAGTACAATTATCCAAATATTTTGCTTAAATTTTTCTGTTGAAATAAAGCAACATAAATTTTTTGTTTCACGTGTGGTCTTTCGCTAAGTTTTGTCCCGTATCTGAGCTATGACCGACCCGTTGAAGCCAAATTAGAACAAGAACATTCCATATTCACTGAACTGGAAAAAACTGAAACCTATTGAACTGACATCAAGCGAAGTTGGAAGCCATAAATCCTAAGCAAAAGACAGAAGACTTTAGAATTTCACGGGCAGCTCTGGAGCACGTCAGCAATACAGGAGAGAGGTCCGTCCTGGAAATTTACTCAAGAGCAGTAGTTCTTAACCTGGCTTCGATCGAACCCCAGGGGTTTGGTGAGTCGAGGAGGGTTTGGTGAGTCGGAACCCTCCTGGGTTCCGCATGGTACAGTTTGCGCACTAATACAGTATATAGTTATATACATGAGTTTTGAATTTGACGAATAAAATCACATTTTACTTTCCAACTACGAAGGGTTCGATGAATGCATGTATGGAACTTGTGGGCTTCAGTACCTCCAACAAGGTTAAGAAAAATTGATCTAGAGGTGATGCAAAATAACAAAATAAGGAACTAGTGTAAGAGGCATCGAAAACAGATAAAATTCATGATGATTTTGCTGATCTTTCAGTAAAGATCTCCGGAAAATATTTTCATTGTACACGTCGATTATCGTATTCAATCTGACTTTCCAATTTTTCCTTACATCAAAGCCTTCTGATTTAGACTTCGGGAGCCACCGAAATATCTCATACATCTTCTACACGTGTGACTGGTGCATGCAATGAGAAGACCCAACGATGCATTTACTTTTGAGACAGGAACGTTTTTGCTTTTGATACCAGGATCGTTTTTGCTATTGATACCAGGATCGTCTCTGCTCTTGATACCAATAACGCCTTTGCTTTTGATACCAGGATCGTTTTTGCCATTGATACCAGGATCGTCTTTGCTTTTGATACCAGGAGTGCCTTAGCACTTGACGCCCCTTCTCCCGAGGGCTAAAAAAGATGTTATAAATTTTACTCAGTAAGTTCTCATGGCTGAAGAGGGCTTCTTGGAGCATCCTTCTCAGTGTCCAAGAGCTAACACTGGACTCAGACGCTGGCTTCCCCGTACTTTGGAGAGGATTTCGTCGTAGCCTCTTCTGGACGTGGTAGCGAGCTTGTTGTCTTCTCAGCGATGTGTCATGTTTTGTGTCAAGGGATGTGACAAGTTTTGTGTCAAGGGATGTGACAAGTTTTGTGTCAAGGGATGTGGAATGTTTTGTGTTAAGGGATGGGGCTTGTTATGTGTCAAGGGATGAGACAAGTTTCGTGTCAAGAGATGTGGCATGTTTTGTGTCAAGGGATGTGTCAAGTTTTGTGTCCTCACAAAGATGGTTCAAGGTTGATATCTAAAGCCAGTTTTCTTCAAAAAAACTGACGCTAGCTTTTTTCTCAAGCAGCTGATGCCATTTTCTTTTCCACAAACTGATGCCAGTATTTTTCTTAAAAAAACTGATGCCAGCTTATTCAGCAACTGATGCTAGAATTTCATTCAAATAACTGTCAGCAGAATTTTCTTCAAACAACCGATGCCAACGGCTAGCACTTTGTTCAAAGGCTTAATAAATTTCAGCTGGGAGTTTAATGATTTAATTTCATAGGGAAGTTCGAGTAAAATGCAACTGACATGATTAGTATAATCATCTAAAAATAAATTTAATGTCGAAAGCACTATGTTAAACGAAGAAATGAAGTAGGCTCTGGAATAATTGCAGAACAAATAGAAGCTAACGCGTTTCCATGCACTTACACGTCAAACAAATGCCGTGAGAGGCATCTGTTCTGCTCTATTTGGTTGCAAAATACAAGTCAAATGTAACTGTTATATAGTTTTTCTTCTCTAAAAATGAATTTCGTGACAATAGCAATATAAACCTTGTGAAATAAAGTTAACTCTATAAAGGTTTAATAGCAGTTTAAATCCTATACGTCTACGTTCGCTTTTACATCAAACAAATGCTGTGAAAGACAACTGCTCTACCAAATCCTCTATCTTAGCTAGAGCAAATTTATCATCGGTTCAACGATGATGTCACTCCGCATAACCAGCTGAGTTGTCGTTTTTATCAGCTATACATCACTGTGTAAGAACTTTGATTTAACCCTCTGCATGTTTATTGGTCTGCCAAAGGACTGAATCACTGAATCCTGTACATCTTACTGCGTCTGGTTCACTCGAAACAAATCATTGTATACGTTTTAGCAACGCAAGGGCTGGATTTTAAAACCTATTATGTCGTCGTTATGGCATAACTTGGAGTGTGAGTTCTTTTAAATGAACTTACGTTAGCATGCCGCTACAACACCGCAAATTACTTGAAATGTCGGCTCCGGTTCTTCGTCATTGTTTTATAGGTGATGGTTATGCAAGCCCAAGTCTCGGCTCATCATCTCAGTTCCAATTTAGTCTTCAGCGCAGTAAAAATTGGAAGTAATACTGGAACGGTTTTCTCAAGCACCAACAGAAGTGACACAATACTTGTAAACACTTCTACTAGCAAATTCCATAATTCGTTAATATATAAAAAAATTGCATATGAACGATGCCTTTTTAAAATGTTACCAAGCCCAAGTGGCATGTTTTTGCCGTAAACATCCCGGGAGTTTTGAAATACGGGACCCCAAAAAATCTTTAATAACTTTTGATACAATGAACAGATTTTTGAATACAAAACAGCAGTAAAATTCTGAGATTTATATTTTTTATTTGGTATCTACATATTTATGAAACAACAGTCAAAATAAGAACCAGATGACACAGTAAAATTCATCTTGCTTCGAAACTGCCGCCAAGATGACGAACTGGAAAAAAGAACAATAAGCTTTCACAAGCGCTGCATACTTCTCTAATGGAAAAAGCATTGTCATAGCCCATCGAAGTTTCAAAAGAGAGTCCAACCTGAGAAGTTCTCCGTCAAAGAAAGTCAAAGACCTTCTAGCTTCTTGTTGGATCTTAGTCCCTTTGACCCTCACCAGTGCTGCAATGAGAAGTATGCGAACACGCGCCCAATATTGCTTGCAGTCGAGTGGACGTCATATGAAGAATGTCATCTTCAAAAATTAGTCCAAATAAAATATATTTGTTTTGGCTTCAAAAATCCATTCATTGTATCAAAAGTTATTTTAGATTTTTTCGGGTCACTTATTTAAAAATCACCCTGTACAACATTGCACTCAAAAGTCACAGCATGAGAAGAACACAAGTTTCGCTGAGAGCTCCAGTTTAATTGAACACTGATAGAAGTATACTGATTATAGATCACATTATCCTAATAAAGTTTCACACAGCTGATGACTCAACAGATAATAGCAGGAACAACATTTCATCAGTCCTGTACTTCAAAGGAGCATCTGGATGCACGCATAACTAAGCCTAATAAACCATTAATAATAAAACATTACTAGTAAAGTTTCACGCAGCTCATGAATCAATAGATAATAGAACAAGCAACATTTCATCAGTCCTGTACTTCAAACGCGCAGCTGGAGGCACGCATTACTTTCACACATGAACGTATTCTTGCAAGTCCAGATTCCCTGACGAACGCTCTGGAGTGCCCCATTACCCACTCGCCATTTAGGCCTCTGGCTTTGATGAGCCGCCCAGTTGCCCGAATACTCGATGCTCAGCATGCTGCAGAAGGCCGAAATTGTGGCGACATCTCGTATCGAAATGAGAGTTGTCGAACTACTCTCATATCGTCGTACAACAAGAACTACTCTCATATCGTCGTACAACAAGAACTACTCTCATATCGTCGTACAACAAGAACTACTCTCATAGTGAAATGAGAATTGTCGAACTACTCTCATATCGTCGTACAACAAGAACTACTCTCATATCGTCGTACAACAAGAACTACTCTCATGTCGTCGTACAACAAGAACCACTCTCATATCGTCGTACAACAAGAACCACTCTCATATCGTCGTACAACAAAAACTACTCTCATATCGTCGTACAACAAGAACTACTCTCATATCGTCGTACAACAAGAACCACTCTCATATCGTCGTACAACAAGAACTACTCTCATATCGTC
>JACJUY010010925.1:5289-18219 GCA_014220935.1 Platorchestia sp. MABIK
TTGTCTACATGTGGGAAATACATACCTGAAATTATGCCGTGTATTTTTGAAACACCCTGTATATACATATAGAGGGTGATGGGTAATTCGATGCGGATATTTAAACCATATACCGAAAAACGCAAAATAAAACGATTTTCATGAGTGACAAAAACCTAATAACTACTTTGTTTTCGAGAAATGATGACCTGAAATAATTTTAGATTCCCGTAAGAATAGGCTCACCATGCAGCCAACGAGCAAAATCTTACTTCTTTGGCAGGCTGTTGGCGCGCGTTTCAGGCTATTCCTACGGGAATCTATAATTATTTCAGGTCCTGATTTCTCGACACCAGAGTTTTGAGGTTTTTGTCACTCCTGAAAATCGTTAAATTTTGCGTTTTTCTGTAAATGGTTAAAATATATGCATCATATTACACCAAACCCTGTTTATACTGGGTGTCCTACAAAAATGTCCCTAACTTTTTAATTGATATCTTCACTTTAAATGAACATATTTGAAATTTCTTTTTTTTTCACCATGCAATAAATTTTATTTCTTTTTCGAACAATTTGGGTTTATGAAAATCTTTTAATGCCCGCTTCACAGTAATCTATTTACTGAAACAGGTGGAAAAACTAATTGTTCAAAGGAAAAGTTTTAGAAACAACACTGGTGTTCTTCATTTCTCAACACCAACTTAAAAAAATAATTTCACAATTATGTATCCTACATACCACCAAGTATTTAAGCCCTCGGAGAAGTTATTCGCTTCCTTAAATCATCATTTGAAGACTCCTAAAATGCAGCTCACTAACGATCAAAGAATTTTCATCGCATTAGAATATGAAACAACGAAAAGCTGAAAAATTTTAAAGAGCATTTAATTTTCTTTCCAATTTTCTAACTGTGCGATACACAATCTTCTTATCGGGCGAGTTCCTTTCTGAGAATTTTCCATTAATTATTCTTTGAACTGTTTCACAGTTTTTCGTTGATTCATATTCCAATACGATGAACATTTTTTGATCGTTAGTGAGCTGCATTTTAGGTTAGTGAGCGCATGGAGTGTAAAGTTGAGATATTAAACGATCAAGTTTCTGGGATCGCCTTGCTTCTTAAGGAGAATCTTTACACAGAAAAATCTACCAACGTAACACCAGTTCGAGGATTCACGCGTGCGACTTCAATGGAAGACTGGACTACATACTTCAGCGCGAAGATCTTGTAAGTTGTATTGTGATCAAATAATTGTTAATATATCTCTCCATTTATATCAAATTGTCATTAAAATATTTGTGGATAGTGGATTTGACGCTTTTTCGTTATGATAGGGATTTGGAGTGAAACATGCGCGAAAAGCTTGGGAAAACACAATCTTTCATTTCAGCAGTCACAAGTCTTCGAAGAGAGACTTCAAAGCTAATATGCTGCTGAGGATTCAAACAAAATTGTCAGCTAATGTACTTCGAAATTGTTGAGAAACTCACATTTTTAAATATGTCTTACAGTTTCCTTTTCTCAAATTTCCAGGTTCCATATCTGATGATCGCCAGGGAAGCAAACCTTAGTCCCACAGTGACAGCTTTGATGAAGAATTTACTCGCAAGACACCTAGCGACAGAATTCTCCATGCCAGGTTTAGGCCCCCCACAGACTGAGGACCAAAATCAAGTTTGACAACTCCGCTCCGCCGCTTGTGCAATAATCGAAAGTGAGTAACCATGATGCCATGAACTTAAGAATATTGTTACAAAAACAAATTAATATTTGCAAATCATGTTCACAACATCTTGGTTGCATTTAATTTAGTACGTAAAAAAGAAGAGTAGGATGCAGCCTGCCATAATTTGTTGCGAGCGACATTCTTCATATTTTTTTCTTCATTGCAATGCAGGTTCTCTTGCTCAAATTCCCGAGTACCGCAACGAGCCTAGGAGTAAAGTGAAAGCTGCCATTCAGAAAGCTCTCATCTCATAGGTAAGCTCTGCTGAAAAATGTTCTATGAAGTTTCACCAGGATAAACTTAAAATCTCATTTGAGGGCTGTAAGCCCTCAAATGAAAATCTGTGCTCAAATGAAAAAAATTTATGTAATGTTGTTAAAAGGAGCATATTCAAATAATAAGTCATAAACTTGAACCTAGCCTCAACGAAATTACAAAATTTTTTGATCTAAAATTGTTCAATAGGACTGTGGCTTATGGACGTTTGAAATCTCCAGTTGTTCATTCATTTTACCTCTATCTCTGGTGCCGTTAACATGCGAGTATCTGGTGAGCAGTAAAAACTAGTCGTCTGCAATTTCAATCATGTACAAAATTACCTTACCTAGTCTTCTCGCATTATGATATATGGTACCAATATTTGTGATACCAATATTTTTGTTCTGTCTAATCTAGCGCAAATCAGTGATTATCGTTGTATTCTAACATGTTTAGAACTATTGAAACACAAGTAATTCGATGTTTTTCTCTAACCAAGTTTTTTTCCAGCCAGTATACCTATATATATGAGTAAAGCTATTGATAAGGAACTTAAAATGAAGGATAAACCTTACAATCCTATGCTGTGAGGAGCATTTATTCTCACTAAAATTTGACCTGGAAACTATTAAAGGTATTTCGTACACATAATATTTGATAGCAATCCTATCCTTGATCACCAACTATTTTTTTTCAACAGGATCAGTTAACTGGGATGGAGAGGCAAGAGATCCGTCACTTATCTTCCAGCTATCACTTGGGCATTTGAAAATTGTGCTCCAGCCCTTGACGAGTCAGTTTCACTCGAGCTATGCGGAAAGACACAAGGTGTATACTAAGATGAAGTGTCACAGAAGGTTTAGACCCCTCAGGGCATACAACTATTATATCTTTGGGAAGTAGAGATCCCAGGGGAATTTCTGAGGCCCAGCTGAAGGTTAGGTAGGCATTCCTTTTGATTTCATATGCTTTTGTTTTACTACGGATCAATTTTTTTGCAGCTTACTGCTGACTTTTTCGCCGATTATTACGTTTTTCTTCAACTTCTATCATGTTTCAGAAACTTCTGTGTATCTTGTTGATTCTGAAAACAAGGTGTTTCACACCTTGTTCATAGATTCCCCATTTGCTTAATTCCCTACAAATTTGTGTGTTCCATCTTTCACTCTTTACAACGCATTAATATGGATAGGGAGGCTTCTCTTAATATTCTAGATTAAGCTTAAATAAAGGATTAATTTTAATGAAATATTTTGTTTAAACCTTTTTTGGGTGCTTAATGCCGATCGTGCTTTGCATTTACGTAAAAAAATTTTAGCAATAAATAACTCAAGTGTCAAAACATGTTTTAATAACTGCGAGTCTAGTATGTGATCGTAGAAATAAGACCAGCGCAGTCAATGCTGTAATTGAACAGGTGTGCTTAATTTGCGGCCAAGATGAGCCGTTATTTTTGTTTCTTTACGTAAGAAACAGCGGGGAAGCATTTGAGTGTTTACTAAGCGTTGCCATTAGAAACTCTGCCACGCTCAGCGAAGTTGTTTTGAAGAGCAATACTCAAATATTTAATATATATATATATATATATTAAATATTTGAGCGTTGCTCTTCAAAAAGACAACTTTTGACAAAAACTTTCGGCGACAAAAAAATTTCGGCCGCGCATAGCCGAGATTTATCGCCTCTCAGCGACCCTCAAATATAAATATATATATATATATTTGTATTTGAGGGTCGTTTAGAGGCGATAAATCTCGGCTGTGCGCGACCGAAAGTTTTTTTTTTAATGCCAAATTCAAGGATGGCTATCCTCGAATCATGTGCGCATCGCCGGTGAAATGGGTCGAGCAGGGACGTAGCATGGACTTAGCATGTATGATCGTCGCGGACGGCCGCGGACGTATCTGAGCCAAAAAGTTCGTCCCTTAGTGGACATTTCGCCTATGATGCGGAGGCGATTTACCGATGATCCGTCCCTTAGGTTCTCTCTTGCTCGGCCATAACACATCGGCGATACGTCCTTGATTTTCAATTGGGCACTGAAGACCTCTATATTAAAACATCTTCTACAGCTATGCAATTCATTTTAAAGTATTAACTTTACAGGACTTTAGTATTTCCTTTTCTTATTCATTTCCTAAACTGTTCTTTTTATCCTTGTGAGGCAACTTGTTTCTTACGCTCGTGAGCTCATTATGACAGGATTATTAAGGTAGTTAATTTCCAGTATTGCTTCAATTATATTGCAAATGTTAAGGTTAGCATTGCACAACAATCCTTTCCATGTCTCCGATGCCGTTGAACTCTTTTATGCCAGTATAATTAGCGCAGGAAATATCATACATTGGTGCGATGATAAAATGTCTTATTTTCTCCGATCTCGTAAATTGACATACTTGTTGATACGCAGGAGGGAAAAGATGTGTAGTTCCGATTATCGACGTCATAGTCTTAGACGCAAAATTATGTAAATCCATCCACTTTTTTTAACATTAATTGTTGATATCGCACGTTCCTATGCTTGTATTTCAATGTAAGAGCGCGCTAATAAGAGTGTTTTCAACAACGCCACGTCTCTGGTGTTATGTTGTTTTTCAACTTGTATTTAAAGCATTATCAAACGTAGATTTCGCAACAAAGGGAATGCATTTTTCCATGCTTCTCTTTCAATCAATTGTTTTGACCACTAGCATCGTATTACGATAGCCATGTTTAAAATATATCTACACAGGATCTTTATGTAAAGACAGCTTGAAAACCAATGAGGTTTTTGTTTCATCTTTTTTAGAAATAAATTGTTTTTCTTTTCTTTTTCTGTTGAATTTGGCAACAGCCTGACTCGTCCCCCTGAGCCCTCACAAGGATCAAGTGATCACGGTTTTCTTACGTTTTGGTTTCTTAGGTAAATCTTTGACCATGCCAATTTAGTGATAGTATCGGCTTTTCATCGTTTTGGGCATAAAACTATGAATCTCTTTCGTTTTAGCGGGTTTTTCGTAGTTTTTCTTCGGCATCGAAGTTATCGATTATTGCTCGATGCTCGAAAAATTAATCGGTTGTTTGCTACTATGCAGGTCATAATTAAGCAAAAGTTGGAGGGCAAAATTACAGCGTAAACAGTCACACAGCGTGGAAATAACGTACTCCTATAAAGCCGGCATAATGTTTGTATAACAATGTAGAGTACTCCCAAAAAATGCCGGCATGATGTTCGTATAACCATGTAGAGTGCTCCCAAAAAATGCCGGCATAATGTTTGTATAACCATATAGAGTACTCCCAAAAAATGCCGGCATAATGTTCGCAATGCGAGATCAGATGCAACATCATTCGCAATTAAACTAGACGGGTATTTTCATGTGAAAAAATAAGCAAACAACTACGATTGCTTTTTTGCACTCGACATATATACCAATTACAAAAATTTATTTGATGTCGACTGACCTAAAAAATTACACCACAACCGAAAATAGTAAATGCAACCTTTTTCTCACCGCCTGTACCAGCTGGTTTCTAGCTCGTTCTTATCCGAGGCACGGTTATCATGCGTAGTATAACAATGAATGGTTTGAGATATTCATCCTACGTTAAAATTATTAGATAATTATATATTTTGACCGCTACTGCTCTGCTACACTAGCTACTAGGAACACAGATCTCCACTTTTGCAAGCAGCTGAGAATGGAGTTGCCCTGACGTGCCATCAGTTAGGAAAACAATTTACGTGCAAGCATCTGAAAATTAAAGAACACTCAGCAATATTAGTCAAACAGGATGTTGAAAACCATCGGCTGCAACTGCTATAGATGAGGGCCCCCATCAGGACGATCAACTAGACTTGCACTAGACAGCACGATCAACGAGACTCTAGAGACAACTGAGAAAATCGATGCTCACCTTGGCATCGATCATGCCATACTGCAGGTTGGAGTCGTATAGCTCCTGTAGAGAGTTCAGCGTAGGAAAAACCGAAGGGACCGCAAGCACAGCCATCAGGGCAGATTTGTAGTAGGTAGTGGTGAGCAGCGAATACAACAGCCACAGGGCGATGAAAACCTGTGTGATTAGGAGTAATGACATCGAGTATTTTATGGTTTGTAGATTATATGTTATTTCACTTATACTAAACTATATCGAACTATTAGCAGTGAATGGTACAAGAGTTTTTGTGTCTGCCGTGTAGAAGGGAAATATTGCAAGAACCTGCACGAAAATTAACGACAAACCAACAAGCAACACTTAGGCACAGACATGGAGTCAAAGCTGAGGTATGCTATGTTTAGTTTGATTTTCACGCCTGTTGAATAGAAATTTATCGCCAGTCAAAAAAACACCTTGCTCTCGAGATAAAACAAACGGCCACAAAGTTTGTAAAAAACCTGACAATAGGTACTTGTGCTGGAAACTGTTCTCAGTGAGAAAAGCTGATGACACTAATGCGCTTTTTGGCCTTAATGAATTGTCGTCAGAGTAGGTAGGAGTCATTTCAAGCCATCTGATGCCATTCAAGCCATTGGATGATTTTCACACTTGCGGGTTTTGACATTTTTTGGGCCAATGTATTTTCAATTTCTGACATTTTTGAATCTCCGTGTTGTAGTGTATCGTCATTGTGCTACTGAGATGATGTTTTTGAATGAGTCATTTTTTCGGGTGATTTTTCCTTTAATGCCAGTGGTACTTGTTCCTCATCAATTTTATTTTACGTTTCGTTCGACGCATAATTAAGGATCATGCTACTTTTAGAAAGATAAATGGCAGTTGTTAGCCTCATCAGGTCAGGTGATGGCTCTAAAGAATCATGACACTACAATAAACTGGCCCTAAGCAATGTAGTATATGAACGGAAAGGGATAAATTAATTGGAAGACTTAGAAACTTCACACACATTTATGTATCGAGGAGAGAATATTTTCCCATCTTTTTCATACACTGATAATACTTATGGAACTCTGAGTCTTTAGCCAGTTCAGAGTTTTAGGGACTGGCTAAAAAACAAATTTGACCTCTTGCAAACACTTTTATTTAGCCACTTTTTACGAATTTAATGAAATAGTTTGACTAATAGCTACACAAACAATACATTAAAAAACTGGAATTTCACAAAAATGATACTAACAAACATGTGAATCGACATACTTTCGTCAGTTTTATTCAATGTTTCTTGCGTTATGTTGATGCTTTTCATTTTAACATTTATGCCCACACCCTGTACGTACAGTACATATGGTATTTGAATTGACTCATTTATCTTTGTTTTCCTGATAAATAGGGAGGTGTCATTGACTCCCAAAAGTTCCAGAAGAATAACAGAGGAATTAATTCTCTTTTAATGATAACGGAAAATCATGATTCAATGATTCTGTGAGGGTAGATGAGGGATACCGTCGGTCGCAACTCTTAGTGCCACAGTGTAGTGCCACAGCACGAATACGAGCATTTATCGCACTAGAAAAACAACCACACGACTAAATGAATTTTGATAGCTTTTCTAATTCGACATTCGAGCGAATTTGTTGCAGTTGGTGGTCGATTTTCGATCGCATCGAAGAAAATAGGGTCAACGCATCCGAGGAAGGTTTGCGTATGAGTAGAATTAATAACATACGTAATTGATTAAAGTTAAGTGACGAAATATTTTAAGAACTATTCAGAAAGCTACGGCCAAATTAATTTAATGAATTTATGACTATAGTGTGTTTTTTTGAAATTATTTGATTCATGTTGTTTTAGAATTTATTACAAGGTTGTAATATTGTTTTTGTAGTATTTTGTTCAGATTCATGGGAACAAATTGTAGCGCGTAATAAAAATTCCAACAGTGCGTTCTTGCTGCATCAGCGTTTTGTGTACTTTGTGTGTCCCTTGTATGTTTGTGTTAGAAATTAGTGTGTGTGGATCTTGTGATAGCTTGTGTGAGAAGGGTTATGGTCGGCCAGGCTAAGAACAGATAGCCGAGAGGTTGATTTATGATAGCCCTCACAGCGGGGAATATAAGCTCGAAGGCCTTCGAAAATATACAAGAAAAGATTGTGCGTTGAATTTACAGAAAAATGTCACAAGCCCGTTCTCAAAGAAGGTGGAGAAACAGCATTTTCACACCCAATGAGAACAGCCAAATTTGACACAGGAGGGGTTTAACGAACACCTCTAGAATTCTCAACATATAATTGACTGTATGAGAAGAGGGCCTACCCTTAAGAAATACCTTGTGCTTAGAACGTTTGAGAAAGGCATTCTAGCATCGAAGCCCATCGGAGGTGGAAGTGCGTAATAACCAAGTGTTTACTGAAATATTACTATTCTAGAAAATATGTATAAATGGAAATAGCGTGCGTTGTACTCGTAAAGAATATTCAATATAAAAATTTTAAGAAAAATCGGTAAAAGTAGTAATGGACGTTTCTATCTATTTTTGCAGAAATTTAATGAAAAAAAAAGTGGTTCGGACAAGAAGAAAGTTAATACACTGAGAGGATAAACCCATTTAGAAGAAACTTGTAGGACTCAAATATTTTTTAAAATTGGCTTCATAAAAATTGATGCATTTTGAAATAATGTTGAAGACCGGAACTCATGTAACTTGCGGTGGAGTAATGGGTCAATCCTTAATTATTCCAGGATGGCAGAGGAATGCAGGATCACGTTGAAGAAGAGTCAGATTTGATTGATCGTACAACCGTCTCCGATTGATGCTTTGCAAACCGCTCGGTGAGTTACTGATGAATGACGAAGACAAGAATAGAACGAGTGTGGTGATTGTGACGCGCACTGTTGGAAGAAACCCAATATATGAGGTGTTGTATTACTTTCAAATAAATTGTGAATGTTTAAATGTGTAGAAGGGTTATTTGGCCGGCCAAATTTAGTTCCAATTAGCACCCATCATTAGGATGTGGCTTGATGAGGGTAGTACTTCAAAATAGTTGTAGGCGTGTCAAAATTGTACGGTAGCCTCATACAATGTGTGGTAGGATGTCCTAGTAATTATAAGTTCGTAACGAACCTTGCGTATCAAAGCTGAAGCCTGGAGATGAAATTTGACATCAGTAGGAAGCGAACAGAAAATCCTGAAGCGTAAGTGAGCGTCTGCGACTTGGTGAGTACATCCATGATTGCATTCTTGTAATTTATAATCATTGATGTGTCTTCCATGCATTTTTTCTTGCATTTTTATGGATTGTACCCTCATATGTATTTTTTGCACAAAATATTAGATAGATTAGTCTTTTATTTCCAAGTTATATGAGATGTAGCTTTTAACATTTTGTCTTCTGCCTGGAAGCTGACTTGAGTTGAGCCAGAATTACCCTATTGCAGAGCTAGGCTCAATCGGCGGCATGTAATGAATGCCTGGGTACTAAAACTTGACATCAATCCGGAGTCAACATTCGGCTGTCAAGGCTGAAGTTCGGCTCGAAGTTGTGCTTGATTTTAAGTCATTGTCAAGACGACGATTTCTACGGGCTTTGCGCATTTTAGAAATGCTTCCTACATCTCCAGACCTGCTCACAGAAATCGTAATCGTGACGCCACAATCGTTGTCGGAGATTTCGCGCCATTCATGATGAATCGATGGGACAAACTAAGGTTGTACTTCTCTATTTATGATGTCTCATAGAACGAGGCTTTTAAAATTTTTGAAAGAGGATGTGCAGTGATATATTTTCTATCGGACGAATGCGTAAAAAATTTGTTTCCTCCATTATTTCTGATACGACAGAAAATAGAAGTACAGTCGAGCTAGTGTGAAATTGAAATAAAACGAGACCATTATGACCTCTACAAAAAGAGTAGCTCAGTTTCCATAAAACCGATAAGCGTCACGTTGCAAGTGGAAATATTTCAAAAATCTGAAAAAACATTAGGCTAAACACTCTAAGTGAAACTGAAATGTGCACGCTTGATTTACATTTGAGTGGACTGCGACTGAATGTGATGAAAATGTGCCAAGAAAAAATAAAAAACATGACAGACCTTCGTGATGCTCCTCGAAGGGACTTCAGAGAGGGTCTGGGAGAAAAAGGTGCCGTAGATGTCGAGGCTACTTTGCGCAAAGGTCACTCGACAATTGCGCGGGTCGCGCCTGCGCAGACCGTGGTACAGGAGGGAGCAGCACGCTAGGGTTACGCCCCACACGACCCACACCGTACCTCGATACAGTGTCAAAGATTCGGCGTATTGATATGCAATAACAACTTATTAATTATAAGTTGTCATCAACACTATTCCTTGTTCACTAAAGCGGCATAAATAACGAAATTGTACAGCAGTAGCTGCACTTTGTTACTTTCTAAACTTCTTTTTAAGTATTATCAACTTTACAGGCTCAAAAAAAAGTCCGAGTAATGGAAGGCCCGTGTATAAACTTACATGCACGCAAAATGTTGTTGGTTGTTTACTATCAGTGAATTCGTAGTTTTTATATGTTCTAAGCAGAATTATTTTCGTCAATAAAATTAAAATCCTTTACTTTCGACTCGAATATGTTTGACGTTATCAAATAGTGTGAAAGAGTTGGTCCTTTTCATGATTATTGTAAGAACATTCCTGATATTTTTTGCGCACAACAAATATGCTTGTGTCACATACATGTTCAAAACATCTTGTCCGTGTTGAAATAGGGTTTGCATCCCGGGATCCCGGTTGATTTGGGGCTAAAATTTCCCGGTCCGGGAATTCCTCTTTCCCGGGATTCTAAATAGTATACATATTTCAAGATTTGTATAAAAAAATTTAAATCATGCTGTTTAATATGATTAATCAATTTGAGAGCTCAAGATAGGACGGAAGTGTTTTTAATAATATTTCAATTTACATCACTACACAGTGTAGTCTACACTATCTCATAATAGAGTTAAACTATTGTATCAGAATATATTTTGTGCTTTGGTTTTGCAGGAAATAAAGAACAGACTGTAATGGATACGATGGAAACAGCCAATGTTGTAGAAACTGAAGCCTTTGTGTGGCGATACAATGTTAAAGATACAACTGGAGAAAGTGCGAAGAGTATAAAGTGAGGCAAGAGTTTACTTTGCAATGGCTGGTCTACCAGTGGTTTTTTAGGTCACCTAAAGAGTAAACACAACATAGTGAAGCCTGAAATTGTAGACCCAGTTGTGTCAACTAGTAGCTCAGAAGACAGAATTCCCATTGGAAAAAGCGCCCTCATGAAACAGAGAGCACTAGTAAAAGCACTAAACATAAAATTCCGTATAATGAAATCCCTGTTGAACAACAATTTCAAACATCCTTTTGAAACGAAATTACACGAAAATGCGGTGAGCATGATACGGAACGGTGATGGCCACTGGGAGGCACACATTCACCAGTTGTACACTCCTTCGAAAAAGCCAAAAGTGCACAGAGTGCAATTAAGGGAGTTACAAAGTGTGCTGTACGTGGTACGCAGGTGTCGCAACACAGCAGCGTCTGAAGGCTTGAGCGCATGCTACTGTTTGCCATGTCGATTTGAGGTTAATTAAAATTAGAGTAGAATGCGTGAAGACAACCTCAAATCTGCTCATCTACGAAGAACTCGGTCCTTTCTCTCTAAATACATAATACCTAATTACAAAAACTCAGTGGCGAACAACTGCGGTTTTTAGAATTTTATCATCCTCAAGTAGTCTCCATGAAGCATTGGACGATAAGAAAGTTGTTGAGAGATATAGGCCCTAATCATAGCACACAATACTGCAGAAGCACACAGTGTTTTTTTTAATTCTACATTATGTATAAGTTTGGGTAAATGTAAATTCTTGAAATTAATTTATATTCTATTAAAATTTCATATATTTAAATTCTTCGCACTAAAGTGCGAAGAGTATAAAGTGCGGCAATAGTTTCCTTTACAATGGCTGGTCTACCAGTGGCTTTTTAGGTCACCTAAAGAGTAGTAGCTCAGAAGACAGAATTCTCATTGGAAAGAGCACCCTCATGCACCAGAGAGCACTAGTGAAAGCACTGAACCTAAACAAATGAAAATAACAACTTTCGTGCAGGTGCATCAAAGTACTTCGGACGAACAAGTGACCAAGCTTGTAGCAGTTGATGGCGTGTCAGTAAATACCAGTGGTGGGCGTTCTGATCTTAAGTCCGAACTTCCGATCTTCGGATTACGATAGATCTTCTACATCGGGTTCGGACTTGAAGATTGGAACTTTCCGGTGGTACCGAGAACTTCGAGGCCCTCATCTTCTTGAAGGGCAACCTTCCCTTCCTCAGGAAAGCCCACGAGTTGGAGGTGAACGTGCAAGGCGAGGTCTGAACCTCCAAGGCGAGGATTCAAACAAAAGGGCAGATATCGTAGCCTTTGTTCCATATAATGTAATTAAATTGGAAAGAGTTTAGTAGAGTCAGTAGAGTAGACATGTTGCTATATGGTATTTGAATAATTACGAATAAAAAAATTTAATTGAAAATCCATCTGTTCCATTCTATATCAGATATTATAGTAGATATGTGATGTCGTATGCTCATGTTGAATTTAAATTGCTTCAAAAACGCTTTGAAAACTGGGAATCTGTGGTAAATCTTAAATCATAGGATCGAAAAATCAGAAGTTCGGGACTGCTTTAATTTTTTTTTACTGCGGGATCGAAAGGTCGTTTTCGGAATTAGCCATTGACCGGGGTCGGGAGTTCGGGATCGGACTGATGTTTTAAGGATCGATGCCCACCACTGGTTAACACAGTTACAAAGAGTAAATTCATTAGAGAATCCTTATCAGCTAAAGGTAATGGCATATATGTACAAACATGAAGAAATCCCGGGATCCCGGAAATTCCCGGGATTGTCTTCCTGAAATCGCGGGATTCTGGAATTTTCATTTTTTCCCGGGATTGCAAACCCTAATATAAAGAATTTCTATGTTCTCAGTCATCTTGCAATCCCAATTGAAAATCAAGGACGTATCGCCGGTGGATTACGGACGTGACGGTCGATTATGTGCGATTTATAG
>JACJUY010010925.1:26313-45818 GCA_014220935.1 Platorchestia sp. MABIK
TCGGTTTGAAGTCGTGATTTATGGCACTTTTGGGCCCTTTTTGACCTTTTACGACTACTTTCCTACCTGAAAAGGGCGATAATTTTCAATTGGGGAGGGCGATTTGGACGGTCAAGCAAATGTTTTTAGCTTTTATTTGTGAGCCGGTGATCTTCGTCATTCCAATGTAACATTTGTGAAGAGACACGCATTCACTTCTGTAATATTTAAACTGGTATATCACACTGGCTCTGTATCATCAATTGACCCTGGATCCAGAACAATTTTATTTAAACTAAGAGGTCACCGATTTAGCGATCTTTTTATTACACACAGACTTTAATTGACTTATCCGATTCTGTTGGCTTGACAAAAGTTCTGACAAGGTTTTTCAAGAATCGTTGATCAGTTTGCAATTTTTTGCTCTCGGTTTTTATAAAATTTATTATTATGATGCGGAGTACGTTCGAGATTATATCATGATGGAAGCGCCCGCCTTGCTCCTCGGAGTACGCTCCCATGTTTTCTTAAATTTATGAAGATGGGCTTCAAAGTAATGGCCTTTAAAGGAACAAATTGCAACCAATCTTTCCGTAGTTTGTCACAAAGATCTCAACAAGCTCCTCATAATTTTTGGCCTTATGATTCCCCAAGAAGCCTAGAACTACTGCGAAAAAGCTGTCCCGTGAATCTCTTTTTGTGACTCATTGTTTTCAACTCATGGCGCAAACCGGTGTAAATTTTAAGCGCGACCAGTAGAATAGATCCCACCTATTAAGTATGCAGTTATTATGTGCTTTATAAGCAATTATAATTGTATATATTAGGCTACTGATAATTTTTGCTAATCACCGAAATAAAGATTATATAATACTGTCCTTAGGGGCGATATGGTCCGGGTTACTGAAGCACTAGTAAGCCTGCGCTGCTACCACTACTGCTGATCCTCAAACAATTTTCCAAACATCCATCAGTACACGTCACTCCCGCTGCGTTGTAACTTTGCTGGTTTGTTTTAAGCCGACCGTGTGCTCCGTTATCGAAGANGATTGCGTCGTCGTTCCTTTGTGAAAATCAAAACTTTAGGTGTAACCAGAGTTGCAAAGTCGGAGCCAAACGCACGTTCGTACCACCTCGTCGATGACCGGCAGTCTACAGCGTCAGATGAACAGCATGGCTGATTAGTTCCACAATCGGTTGATTCACGGATTGGACCAGAACCCTGCTCTGCAGCATCAGATGAACAGCAAGGCTTATTATTTCCACCATAAGTGGATTCCCCAAAACCAGCGGAGTTGAAAGCCGCTCTCCGGCGACGCCTTTGTTGACGTTTTGATAAAGTAGAATAAGCTTTGAGCTTTCTAGACTTTTTGTCATCCATTGTTCACCACTAACCTAGATATTTGTCAAGGATTCAATCTGTAATAACAAAATCTAATAAATCTAAAGGCCATTCACCTAGCCATGAAGTATGAAATGATGGTGATTAAACCTGGAAATACTACAGCTTAATACTCCTATATTTTAAAACTTGCAAATCTGAAAATAGCATTTAGTACACTCATTTGTGTCAAAAAACTGAGCTTTAAAGGATGAATCATTTCAACGAGAAAATTTTTCTAGATTATCAGCCTTTTATTGAAACAAAGCCCATTTTGTAATTAACTGCAGAAAGAGTATAGAATGAACTTTAATTCCTCTTGTATTAATACATGTACATCATTTACTTTACCTAGAAATACTTTGCAAATAAATTCTATTCTAGGTTTGACTTTTCTAATTGCATTAACAGCATTCAGCAAAATAGAATACAATGCAGCATGATTGAGAACTGTGCATTCAAATTTAACACTTGAATAAATATGAGACAGAGCCTCCCGTTTCTTACACGGACTATGGAAAAGTCATCACAAGCAGTTAAGCCTCTAAAATGCTTAGAATCTACGTAAGGAATTAGGTGAAAATGCTAAGAAAAAATTTCGTACTACAAATTATCTCAACTCAAAACAGATGATGAAAACAATGGCGCTCATTCACTTCCGGGTTAATATTGAATTTAGCACGTCAACAATTTTGAAACTTTTTTGGGTATATTTAGGTAATAGGAGACATTTTAAAATGTTTAACGTGAAAGCCATTTTCCTCGCAAACATTTACTCTTTGAGATATTTAACTTCAAAGTCAGAGGAATGTTGTTTATATAATTCAACAAATGGACATATACATAAGTTTAAATGCGGTATTGACGCAGCAATAGGTGAGGTTAGGTTGGGCAAAGTTAGGTTAGTTAAATAAAATAACTTGAGTAAACCTAAAATAACTTAAATGAACCACACCAAGACCGATATTTTTGCACCAAAAACCTGCGGGTGTTCCGCATCCACCTTTCACCAGAGGAGCCATTTCAAAACTGCCATTAATGCTATTCCTACTTGAACGTTAATACTGCTATCTTGAAAACTAACCATTTGCGAATACGATGTAATTCATGTAAATCGTCTTAAAAGTCCCCCATTACCTAAATATACGGGGAAAAAATTCACAATCGTTGAAGCACTAAACTCAATACTGACCGAATTCTGTTTTTAAGCCAAAAATAATTGGGCCAGAAAAATTGTTTCAATCATTCAATAAAATGTAACAAATCATGAGGAAAGAGACATTGCACATCTATTAAACAAATTCTCTACTAACATGGCGTAAAACATCTGGAACACCCTTCACATGACTTAATTTAAAAAATTGAACTCAGCTTGAGCCCGCCTACCGATGAGGAAGATTTCAAAATGAATCACTGTCAATCAATCCAAAATTGTTGAATATTCCACAAAACTCACATTACAATATAAGATCAATAAACATGAGTTCATCACATTAAATATTAAGTTCACAATTTATCAAAGATAATTACGAAGAATGCAATCACAACAACAATCACAACCGGACAAGTTAAGACATCGCCTCTCGCCGCTCCGGCTCATTCTTTGCGGTGACTCAGAGATCGAGACTCATCCATGAGTGCTTTAAGTAAATTTTTAGGGTAAATTGAGTTACGGACAATAAAGTTTAAATATTAGAAATAGGTATTTGGAAGGGTACATAATACTAAGCGAAATAATATGGCAAATATTTCACATTTGTATGCAAGGATGTAAGGGTGTATTAGATTATGCCTTTATGTTCTTTGATTCTAATTCAAACTGGTAAGACTAGGGTAATTTATAGATGAACTTCGATTGGTCTCCGATGATCCTCGATTGGTCTCCGATGATCCTCGATTGGTCTCCGACTTATTCGGGCAGGCCGCCACCTTATTGAATGCCTTCTCGGTTTTTCAATACATTTCGTTGATGATGAAGTCATCGTTTTAAATTAAGTATGAATAAAAGTTGATCTTCAGTTTTTTTCCTTGGGCTGAGATATGCGGCGTAAGTCTAAAACAAACTCAACGACTCAATTCGTTTTTATGGTTACCCTTTGATGATTGTTCTAAAATATACTAATTCTGAAAATTCATTATAAAAAAATCAAGCTAACAACCTTTCATGACAATTTGCAAAGACCTAGTTATAACACTGATCGTGAAATAAAGTAAATTTGCAGCTTTAACTCCTGCTTGATTTATCAAACCATTTCAGCTGATGTGGGGCATTTTGTAGAAGAATGATGTAAAACCATACCCATTACAATGGTAAGCGCATAGATAAACGTAAGTAAATGTACCAATCTTTTTCATTGTACAGCATAGTAGAGTGTTCATTAACTATGTTGTGAACATTTCTGGAGAAGAATAAATATTAAATAAAACATTCTACATATTACTTTAAGCTTGATGCAGTGTACATAACAAAGACATACCACACGATTGATGGGTCACGTCCATCCATTATACGCACGGCGATCCTTCACTGCAGCACACTACATGCAGCACACTACCTGTAGCACACCACCTGCAGCACACCACATGCAGCATATCACCTGCAACACATCACCTGCAGCTGACCACCTACAGCTGACCCCCTGCAGCTGACCACCGGCAGTACACCAACGGCAGCACACTACCTGCAGCACTCCCCTTGCAGCACACCACATCCAGTACACTACCTGCAGCACGTCATCTGCAGCACACCAACTACAGCACACCAACTACAGCACACTACCTGCAGCACGCCACTTGCAGCCCACTACCTGCAGCACACTACCTGCAGCACACTACCTACAGCACACCACCTGCAGCACACCACCTGCAGCACACCACCTGCAGCACACTACCTGTACCACACTACCTGCAGCATACATTTGTGAGGCTGTAAACAACGGATGGCCGTTCTTAAATATTACGGCCATTAACCAACCGAAATTTTGCGCCCTCAAATTATCCATGGCCAACTATGAATTTCACGTCCGAGCTCGACTGTGCGTAGTTATGAGCGCGGAGAGAGAGTTTAAAGGCAAAGCCGGCCAACTACCCAATAAATCATCCTTGATCAACTGTCATGTCCTTAATACACCGGCGACACGTCCTTGATTTTCAATTGGGTATTGAACTGATATGCATGAACAAGGGATTGAAAAGAGCGATTGACTATTTTATGTGGACTAGTGAAACAAGAGAGTAATGAAACAGAATATTTGGGTGAAGATGAGTTTTACATGCACATTGACTGCCGGATGTATGTTATGAAATATAATTATGGTAGGGGAAAGTGGGGGAATATGAGTATTTTATTAAAAAACTCTCATGATGAAATGACAAGCTGGGAATAATTTAGTAATGGATTGAGTGATTGAGGAACACTGGGGAAACGAATCTTATAGTTCATGAGGTTGCCTCTTACTATTTATGTGAATGAAAAAATTTGTAACGCCTTTCCAAAGTCACCAACTAATCTCAGCCCTCCAGGCTTCCAATTTTCAGTAGGGAAAAATAAATTTCACAACTGAAACAGGATTGCTTCAATCATGAGGCATGTTCAGATCAAATATTACATATTATTATTGCAGTATGCTTAATGTCATATTACAGTTCATTTTATTGTTGCACTAATTTCTTGTCTCACTAGTATCAAGATTTTTGTTATTACTGACTCAAGATCAAATAATACTAGTTACGATTGATAATTCCACCAACTTTTTGTACCTTGTCTAATTTTTTCTTATTGTCCAACAGGAGCAAGTGTTGTCGAATTAACCATGCTACTTGCCCAGTCACTGCCGTGGGAATGTTTCATCTTCAATGAATGCTGCATCATAACATCTACCTACTTCAGTCGGACATGAGTTTACACTGCCTATTCAAATAATGGTCAACTAAGTTAGCTAATTTACAAGGTGTCAAGAATATTCTACTTCTCAGGCAGTAACTAAGTAAGTATGCTCAACTCAACAAAAAACACCAATTCCTGAATTGGCAAACGCAGAAGCTTGCCAGACTGTCTATGATGTTACAATGACATCCTCATTAACTCCTGTAACTGGAATAACTTCAATCGGTATAGCAGGCACTTCAACATAAATTTTTACTTCTCAACCAACTTTAGAAAGTATCTCGACAACATCTTGATATGGAACTAATAGCAGCTGTCAAGAACCGTGGCTCGACAAGATCTGAATCGTGATGAATGTCTTTTGGCAAAAAATATTAAAGCATTTTATGAACCATA
Organism: Platorchestia sp. MABIK; assembly: GCA_014220935.1. Classification (NCBI taxonomy): domain Eukaryota; kingdom Metazoa; phylum Arthropoda; class Malacostraca; order Amphipoda; family Talitridae; genus Platorchestia; species Platorchestia sp. MABIK. The sequence goes on from JACJUY010010925.1 coordinate 31,956, forward strand.
TTGGTGAAGGAACTTATTTCCTTGCTCTTTCAAAGTAGAAAAGGCAGCAAGAAAGAAGGAATGATAGAAAAAACTGTTACATAGAAAAGGACACCTGTTCTGTATAAGAATTTCAACATTCTATTTCAAATCTATTCAAAGCTGTGACACTTTTTGACAAGATTTATTCTCTTCAATTCATGATCGGCAGTAATTGATACCGGTGTTGCAAAGTGCAAAATGGAAGCTTTAGCATTTACCACAAGGTTTGTCTACTGCAGAAACTCCAAGATGTTCGTCTTCACCTCAAGATACATGAAGACACACGTGGAGTTTCTCATCCGTACCCCTTTTGTTTCCAATTGCAAGACTTTCTTTGATCAGCAGCTGAGAGAGACACCTTGAACTTCTTTGTGGAGATAAGATCATTGAGTTCTAGTCAGAATGGAAAAATAAGTGGCACAATGATAGTCATCATGGTTCAGGTGATGGCTTGTTTTTATATTTAGGATTCCAGGCAAATTACGTTGAGTTGACGTGTGAGATGTTGCATTATTTATTGTTTCAATTTTAGGCTCGCTTGGAGACAACTGCTTTATTATTTATGATGCTAAGTTAATTATGTGGTAATGAATAGCTTAATGTAACATAACTACTATCAACTTGCTACAGTGTCAGTTAGAAAGATGTATTTTCATTTAGTTTTGCTTTCCTTGTCTCTTTAAATTTCTCATCCCTCTTATTCCCATCGTTTCTCCTGCTTGCTTTGAGGTAAATTTTGGATTCAAATGCATTTCCTGAAGTACACTTTTAGTCTTGCTCACTATTTCACTGTTTGTAATGACTCATGGTCATCCACTTCATCTCGATCTCGGTCTTAGCACGAGTCTCCTTTCATCAGCTACACTTCTCTTCCACGTTCCAACTTCTCTCACAGTGACCATGAATTGCATCTACATCACAGAAATACTGTTTTATTGCGAGATTGCTAATTACTCTTTGTCTTTCAGGTTCAGGAACATGAGAAAGTGGACCCTCAATCCATTGAGCAAGAAAAATAGGAAGAAGAAGAGGAAATAGCTCCAGTTATGTGCAAGGGAAGTATGGAAAAACGAGAAATTTTCGGACCAAAACAAGTGAAATAGCCGTTGGCATTTGTAAATATATCAATTTTTAATAATGAATACAAGAAATCTTCAATGTTGAATTGTTACCATAACAGATTTAACTTAGAAATACCCATGAGAGGAATACAACTATTTTATCATTGATAATTAGTGTTCCCAAAGAGAACATGCGAGGTCTCGAGCTGACGGTTAGGTAGCCCTTTTTCTAATAGAGTAGTTTTTTGGTTTTGTTACGGACTATCTTTTTTTGATTCATTTCTGTCCTATTTTTCAGGACCTTCTACATTCTTTTTCAACTTTTATCTAGTTTCATGAACTTCTTTCTCAACTTTTTGTTTCTTTGCACCTTCGGCATAGATTCCGCGTTCCCTTGACTGTACACTAAATGGTGCCTTCCCCCTTCCTCTCTTTGGAATGTCTATGTTGTGATTCGGGAAGCTTCAACTAACATCTTCTCTATTCTGTATTTACCTTAGAAATAAAAAAGCATGACTACTTATGCCAGTAACTTGGTTAAATGCATTTGTCCCTGTGTTGAGGGATTTTCGGTGGGAAAATGTGTAGTTGCTTAAATGACTGTAGCAATTCTGCTTATGTTACTGCAGTCAATAAAGCAGCAACGCTTTCGCTACAAGGATGCTGGTTATTATAGCTGTTTAGACTTCGAAAACAGATGTAATGCAATTTGGTGAGAATTGACAAATCTATTATCACACTGATTATTTCATTTGATGAGAGAAAGTATGGCTGGGATTCCGTTAGAAATCTGTTTTCTTTAAAATTCAAAATGTTCTAAATCGAAATATGTTTCTTCAGAGGAAGCAGTAATCTTTTAAAAATCGTTTGAAAGAATCGAAAAGTCGTACTTTTCTGCATAAGAGAGCGCCGCAGATTACAAATGGGAAGCAAGAGGATTTGTACACAAGCTTAAGCACAATGAACGAACACGACGGTCCCTTATTGAAGGCCTAATGTACTCAAGCGTACAACGTCCGTAATGATATTTGTACACAGTTCACGAGAGTTTCTGTGAGAGACTATTTTTATTATTGATAAGTGATATTTTAACATATATAGGCTGAAAGTTGATGTGTTCAAAATGATTAGAAATGTTTCAAAATAGCTTTAACGATTTGCGTATAATTTATGCTGCCTCCACTCATTCAAATCAAGGCATTTTCCTCATAGTATTAAAAAAAAAGTACGGATTTCAACAGTAATTAAATCTGCTCCCTTTAAGACATCGTTTAACCCGTGATATATTCGATTTCAAGTTCTCTTGAAGCAGAAAGCATCGTGTGTCAGCGTAATTTTTCCCTTAGGCTTATATATTACGAATCGTAATATGAGTAAAGTTATTTTTTAAATATATAGTACCATTGTGTGGACTTTTATTTGAGTTATCCTTTCTGTCAATCTATGCGAAACATTAGAATTAGAGAATTTTAAAGATAATGCAAGTCGAAAACGCGGCTTTATATCATTAAATATGAAATTTTCATGGTATGCAGAAATTTTACTCATTACGCGACTATTAAACATTTCAGGCCAGATTTGCAGCTGCTTTCAGTATCGAAGTTTCCGTATAATTTCAAATTTTTCATAAGTACGGACATACGGAAACCAGACAGTTCAGCAATGGTACGATTATACGTACGGCAGCCAGTGCGTTGCTGCCCCGAGTTTGGTTTGGGTAACGTGGTCTGGGTGTGGTAACGTCATCAGCTAAAACGTCTCCTATTGGCTGGCTTGTCTAACAGCTGCGAACGGCTGTTCCCTCTGAAGTGGACCTACTTTCTGATGTATACCGTGGCATTTACTGCCGTGCTGAATCAAGTAACAGAATACAGCCGCGAGAAAAATGGCTATTGACCCATGAACAAATCTGAAATTCTAGCCCCCACCAGCTGGTACACTGGCTAGAAAAAACTGATTGTCAATTTCTAGCACCTATTCACTTGTGGGATTTTTAACGATTAAAGAACAAAAGTTATGAACCCATTTCCCCAGCTTTCGAAGGTCAACTCCAAGAACAACAACGAGACGACTGAAAGTTTATCGACCTCCAAAGAGCTTCGGTACAAACCTTGTCGACTTGAGAAGACGGCGGTAGAAGCGAAAGGAGTTTCATTACTCGGCCATCACGTCTTGTACGACGAAGTCCCAAGGGCAGACGTAAGCCGACGCCCGTGGCTGTGCTAGCGCTCGTGGGACATTCCTCCTACATTCCCTCAGTACGTTGGTCGCGACGTGACCGCAGGTGTACACGGTGGGAATTTTCATTATGCTGTTGACCGACAAATATTCACCAACTCAATTTTTATTAATAATTAATCATAGCATAATGAAGGCTCAATACAGTAAATGTTGGCTATTTCCAAAATTGCTTAACACGATTAACTTTGCTCTTCTGCTATTGAGTTTCCTACTGTCTGTAACGTTGTGTGAGAGTCTACCAATTTTTTGTTTTGATTTTGGAGTCACTATTTCTTCCTAAGGTGTTTTGTTTTTAACGAAAATACGCGAATTAAGGAAATGGCTGCCGGTCTTGTAAAGAATTGAAGAGAGGTGAGGCTTTTAAAATCAAAACGCTAATTCATAACTTTTTTAAACGAAATTAACCCCCGAGAGCCCATGATAATGAATTTTTGGCCAATGTCGATAATACTTCATAATTTACTTACATTTGGTCCCAGTATAAGGCATATAAGTTAGAATCTGAAAATGTTATTTTTCATGGCAGTTACAGGCCTCCCACCTGAGCTGGGCATTAGAGGAGTCTCGCTGTCATTTGGATACAGGTGCATGCTTGTGCCACTAATGCAAACATTACTGCATTTCAATGTGTGTATATTATGCCAATTCCTTTTTTTCTTGTATTAAATTAAACAAACTATTGTTTTACACAAATTTAAAGAAAAAACAGAAAAAATAACATAGCTTGTAGGCTCTCTTTCTGGCCTACGAAGTTATTAGGGAATAAACTTACTTTTCCCCATACCAAGCTGTTCAATAAATTGATACTAGCCCGTTGCGTGATCACTCGATTTATTTCAGGAAACACAACATTGATCACAGTTCTATAACTATAACAATGACAATGGCAATAGCAATAGCAAGTTTCAAAATATTGAGGATTTGCGAGGAGTCTGGAACGATAAAGAATAAAGCTAAGTAAATCAGTAATACACAATTAAATCAATGTGCACATGTCATCAATGTATAATCTTATTATGAACAAACAAAATACATAGATATGAGAAAGAAAGAAAATTTAGCAACTAACTATACGCTGACTGATATCGCACTTCTGGCGCCAATAGGATCGACCTAACTTTTGCTGCGCTGGATTAATTCTTCATACTAGCTTTAAACAAGTTTGGATGGCGCCAACCTAGCTGGTTATGCGCATAATGAATCAATTTCCTCATATCAAAATATTTCTAGAAATTGAGTGGAAACGAAAATATAAAACACAGCTCCGCTGGTTATGTATGAATGCTGAAAATACTTGCATAATTACATAGATCAACATTCTGTTCCATTGGACGACATTCAAAGAGTGTGATACTGGAGCCAGCACTCAATTGAGAGAGCGACGTCACACTTTGTAAACCTGGGGCGAACATTCTTTTTACATACACCACATCGTCGCTGTATTGGTCCCATTACAACATTGTGGTTCATGCCATCATATCTTCCTGCTGTGCTGACATGACGTGGGACATGGTTCTTAGTCAAGCTGGATTGGGGAACTAGCTAGCTAGAAACAATTTCTTGGGAAAATTCCAGTTGATTCATTGGCCTTATTTTCCAAAGTACACCCAACCATTTACAACTGTTGCATTGAGCAGGAAATTACCCTAATCGAAAGATTGGATAATACCATACCTGTTTGTGAAAAGCAACTCTATACTTTGCTCTGAACTGGTCAAACAAATCGACGCCACCCCATACCGCTGTTGTAAAGCTGTTTAATCTTTTGTGGGGCACGCTTGCACCTTTCTTGTGTTAGGCAGGCCAACGATTATAGCTGCCCAGCGCCAGAGCACTGTCCATGTTGTTTGTCCCAACAATGACGTCACTGTTTTCTTGCCAGTGAACTACAGTAAGATTATTCTTCTCTTCGACGAAGACTTCAGACTCATCTCTCTGCACCTTGGAATAATTTGTGAGGGGCCACCACGAATTTTGTCTTTTCTGAGTGTACCTGTGAGGTTAAATTTTGAAGTTTTGAACTTTTCCAGAACTGTCAGCGTAGTGAAGTAGTTGTCAACAAAGCCATGACTTTCTACTGGTACAAATTTTAGAGCCATGCTCGACACTACAGTCTCGCCAACACCTATATCATCTTCTTTGCCGGTCCCCTTCCTTCACACAAAATGAATTTTATCAGAGCACCTTCACGTGAATACAAGCAACAAAACTTATAACCAAATCAGACAGACTTCGCACGAATGAACTGTTTCAGACTGTGACGACCATAATATGATTCCATAGCCCTATCTATGGCCCAAATCTTGGGAAGAGGATCAGCCATCTTGGCAAAAACTTCATTGAAATGGTCCACCAGAGGCCTCACTTTGCATAGACGGTCAATAGTGTCAATGGCTGCATTGTCAACAAAGTGTAAGCTTGCCATAATTTGTTCATACCTATTTCTAGACATGCCACACTCAGCCACAACAAGGTTTCTTGTATCTGACTTTTTTGACCAGAATAATAATTTGGTCCTGTTACATAGCCTGAGATAATAAGAACGCTCAAAAAATGGTACATCTCTTCTTTCTTCAGAAATAGTTCTTTTCTAAATTTCTGTAGGTGATAGTTAATACAATCAATTCAATTATGTGCTTCCAAAAATGTTTCAATACGTCTGTGGGGTCACTGTTTTCGGTCTTCCATTAATTTACTTCAAAGGGGAGATGATTGTTTGTGTGAACTGCTTCATCTGTCTTGCAGAATCGTTTTTTCCCCTAGCTGAATGAAAGTTTCTCCACACTGTAAAAAAAGTGTCAAAACAACGGAAAATTGTCTTGCAGCTTTTTCGCCAGAGAGTTTTTTTCCTTCTGCCATTCCGACAGATGCATCAATTGCTTCAGTCGTCGTTACAGACATCTGTTGAATTAACGGACTGCGATAGACAACGGAACTATTGTAATATCTCTGTTCAATTGACAGAAATGTCATGAACGATCTGTATTTCGCACAGGGAACGTCTATATGTCCGTTGTTATAACGGGTGAGGCCGGCATTGTGCCGGACGAAGTGTTGGTTGCCGTCTCTTTTCTAGACACTGTAAGAGCTTCTGTTGAATCAAAAGAAACATAAAGAAGCCTCTGGGTAAGAGACAATTACAAGAGATTCTGTTCCTACGACAGAGGAACAGGATATTGGACGGTACTCTGATGCATCTGCCACTTACAGGTACATTATGGTGTCCAGTAAATATTACATGCGATGTACTTTTGTCCGTATATATACAAAGAAGTATAGCTTTAAGGCTATTTGTACGGACCGCAGTGAACGGTGCAATAAAAACTAATCGTAATTTCCTATTAACGCGGGAAGTTGCCAAGTCTTCATTTTTATAAATCGTATAACCGCTGACGATTCAGGCTACTTGATGAAAATTTTTCTTACACCACGTATATTTAATACGATTCACATGGATACTTCTTGGATTGGTCAAAAACGAATTATTTGAAAGGTATACTGAAAAACAATTTGGTATACAAAGGGTTTTCACACACCGTATGACACACCTGGGAACGAATGACGAAAGACATGTATAACAAAACAACAAATGGTGAAAGAAAACGGTATGTATCGAGAGCTAAACTTTAAAACTTTCCTGCAAAAAGGCCCTTCCCATAGCGCAGCTCACTTCTATTCTCGCAGGAGCATTATGAATAAAATATGCTACACCGTAAATAGAAAATAACAAAAACTATTATACGAGTATAACCAAAGAAGTTGTAATACACAAGCAATATTAATGAACCATACTGAAAAATCTATCGATGTTCCCAGAAAAAGACTATACCTCGTCTGTTGCTAAGAACGAAAAACTACACCAAGTTAAAATTAATATAGTATATGAAACTGAGTATTTAGAGTAGTATTATTCGAGATCTATAGCGATACTCTGCAAACAGAAAAAATATTAACTGCCGCTGTAAATGGTGATGCAGTCCGCTTATCAAGATGCTAGCCAAACATTTCAAAGTTCAAAGTAAAATATAAGTATAACAGAAAACATTGCCTTGGTATGAAATTCTTACGAAATTTAGGCAGCAGTTCTTAGAGACAGGAAAAAAGGCTAAACCTACACAAAAGTACGAAATGACCGAAAAATCAACTCATTGCCATACATGATTAGATTACATTATTAGTTAGTTTAAGCCTCCCTATCTTCAACAAAGGCGATACAAAGAGAGGAAGGCACCATTTAGTATGGAGTTAAGGGAACGCAGAATCTACGCAGAAAGGACATAGACACAGTAAGTTGAGAAAGAAGATTATGAAACAAGATAAAAGTTGAAAAAGAAAATAGTAGGTGCTGAAAAAATAGGACAGCAGTGAACCGAAAGAAGATGATCCTAAACATAGATTAGATTATTAGTCAGTTTAAGCCTCCCTATCCGCCACAAAGGCGATCCAAAGAGAAGAAGGAGGAAGGCACCATTTAGGATGGAGTTGAGGGAACGCGGAATCCATGCGGAAAGGGCATAGAAACAGTAAGTTGAGAAAGAAGATTGTGAAACAAGAATAAAGTCGGAGAAGAAAGTAGTAGGAGCTGAAAAACAGGACAGCAGTGAACCGAAAAAAGGTGATCCTTAACATAACAAAAACTTTTCATTTCAACAAAAAGAAGGCCTACCTAACTCTCAGCTCAGGCCTTATATTTCCCTCCTGGGAGCGCTAATTCCCATAGATACAATAATTGTATCCCCCTGAGGGGGATGCTATACCTGAATAACGCTATACACAAATTACGCGGAGGGTACAAACTTTCTAATACATATCGGTTCACTCTATGATGAATCTGTACTGAGCAATAAAATGACTTTGATAAAGAGATGAACTCATTAATGAAATGAAAGTATACGGTTCAGAACAAACCTATTCTGACGTCAGTTTAGAGTGCTATTGAATCTCGAATGGCGCCGTATCTCAGGCAAGCTAGTTAACAATTAGTCCTCTCAAATGTTCATCAATGGATGAAGAAAGTAAACTTCAGATACTATATGTTCAAGATATAATTTAAAATAACTTCAGCATTGATGCTTCTAAGCTTGAGAATAAAAAGCAAGTCGAAAATCGCTACAGATAAAGTCATTTTTACTAACAATGATCAAATAAAACTGAACGTTTCGGATTAAAAGTCCATCTTCAGCAAAATCTCTGTAAAACGAAACCTTAAGAAGAAGAATTAATTCAATAATGAAGTATTTATGCAGTTTAAACTTTGAAAAAACACAAAAAACAGTAAAAAAAAGGTAAGAGGAAAACTGAGGAACTGAACTATGTGTTGGCAACATGAAGCGGGAATGCACATTGGGTGTCATTCAGAGGTTTTATTTTGCAAACAGGCAAAGATTCGAGAAAGCGCAGATCTGTTCTGTACGAGGTACCGGCCAAGATTTTAAAGTCGCTTAGGGAGACAGGAACATTGCACTTCAGTAGTGAATACTTCATTAGTGAATTAATTCTTCCTCTTTAGGTTTCGTTTTAAAGAGATTTTGCTGATGATGGACTGTTGATCCGAAACGTTTTATTTGTTAATTTTCAATAAAAATGACTTTACGTGTAGCGATTTTCGCCTTGCTGTTTATGCTCAAGATAGTCACAATTACCTTATAACAGATTTCAATGTTATATCAATAACATAACATTTGGTGTAATAACTGACACAAAAGTGGCGAGCGTTTCGTTTAAGCCAAGGCGTAGTCTATTTGGTCTTATTTGGCAAAAATAATTTAACGCCTAGACAATCAGAAAGCATGAAGGAAACCTGATACAGAGAATGTTCACGTATAACTTAAGACTCAAACATACCGTAGGTCTATGCAAAGCCTATCTGAGTCATCTACAATGGGAGACACTATTTGATTATCGCATTCCGATTTGAACAAATCGTCACCCAAACAATGTAGCAGCTAGCACGAGCCCAGCAGCACTTACTCAACCTTCCGTCAAAAAGTTGAACCATCTTTTATTATCTGAAGAACCATAGCTTGAAAACCAGTTGGAAGCAAAATTCCTACAAGCATGCAAAACAAAACTAAAATGCAGGAACACAAAAAAACACACAATTTCAGTTGTACGCTTCCTAATACTAGCTGTAAGTAATTAGCACTAACATTATTCAAGACAAGTATGCGACAGAAGGCGCATTGGCCATGTGGGACCTACGAATCTATAATGCACGAAGTGGTCTCTAGCGAAGTATCGTCTTAAGCATAGAAAAAGGATTAAAAGATGAGTAGGAAAAGAAAAGCATCATGATTAAAGTTGAGGTGGTGAAAAGGGAAAATATGGTCCAGAAGTCCTCGACCCATTGCAACGAGAAAGAAAAGCCAACTTGTCCTAAAGTCAGGGCTTACACAGCCTATTAGTAACCCGAAGTGCAAAGCGTACATGAGGATTACCCATTGACAGGAGGGAGAGGGGGCTGTGATGAAAAAACAAGATTAGAATGAATCACCAGCTTCGCATAGCCCGCATTCCAGTCATGATATATAAAATCCCTCTTCTTCTAGGTATTTAATTGTATCGTGATTTTGAGTAGTTCAATTTTTGACTATTAATTTATGAATAAACTGCGAACCTCAATTGTGGGCAATCTTACTTGAAAAGACCTATTTAATATTCAGAATATAAAAAAACTTGTCAGAAAATTGAATTAGATGCCACTTTGTTTGTCACTAAAAGATGAAGGCATCAATCACACTTGGGGAATGGCTCAGCAAGCAAGGGTGGCAGGGTCGAGGCCAAGAGACTCTTCCGTAGTGAGGCACACGACCAACGACAGGACCTTCGGATGTATCCCGCAGTGGCGTTTTCTTCCATTCGTGAATTTTATCTTGAATCCTCGTTTGGGGTTGATTTTCAGTACGTATCTGGAGTGGTTGAAAATACATTAGCGTTTGTAAGTTGGTGAAGTCACTTTTCATTCTACTGAAAATATACGACCCATATAAATATAAATTAATGCGTAAAACTCTCAGCTTGACCACAAGTAAATGTTTGGCAAATGAATGCGCTGGAACATGCAAGTATGTACCTCTCTGAATTTAAAATTTTATGTACCAATATGCGTATATATGCATGCATATACACATTCATGTAGATACATTCACATAAACATCTATGCAAATTTGTGCTATTATTATTTTATATTCAGCTAGTTTTAAATGTTTGAAAATGCTATAGCACAAAGCAATTTGTAGGCATTCTTCCAGCATGATGCGTTTAATGAAAATAATTTGAGAAATAATATTTTAAACCATTGATATTCTACTAAGAATCATATATTCATTTATTTTACATCTGTAAATTGTTTTCTCCCATCATGATGCTCAAATTTCTTTCCTGCATCAGAGGAAAAACCACTGAAATTACATCACAGTGAGAATGTTGCAGCAGCGCTGGTCGCATACATCCAAATATTCCATTTACAATTGTAAACATCCTAATACTTAACGAATAACAAGCTGTTTTTTTTATATTGCTAAATGGAAAAAGTAAACAACAAATCTGAAACACCAATCTAACGTAAGAGTACTTTTACTGGTAAGGTTATGAGTTTTTTAGCTTCTGTTCTTTGTTTTTGCAACTAGAAAAATTTCAACAAATAAATGCACCACTTTTTAAATTTAGTACAGCAACAAAAGCTCCATCACTTTTCAACGCAGAAACTTGATTCAGGTTTGCTTAAACACAAAAAAAAAAACAATAAATAACAAGTGGAAACAGAAAATTATCAATATCGAATTGAAAAAAAGTGCATGTTCAAATGAAAATTTTTAAATGAACACAAATTTCTGTCAACATTCAAATTTAGAGTATTACTTTATATTCTGATCTCTGTTTTTGCAAACAGATCATTTATGCATCAAATGAGAGTAGAATCAAAGAGGGACAGAACCTTTTTTGATCTTATTGTCAATAACTTACAATAGCAGAGAGGAGTTATTGGAAAACATCAAAAAATAATGTTGCAAGGCTTGTAAATTATTCACTGAATGCATTCACAATATAAGGCTCATGGTGTGTTAACTCCTCATTAGTACCCAGACGATTTTAAAACACAGGCCTTTGAGATACCAGAAACAAGTTAGTTTTACCCCTTTAGATGTAAATTAATCACATAAAATAGACCAATAATTTGAGTGAATCACCCTATTACCCAGCTCCTAAACTCTGCATCTTGTGAACCATTGCACAGATCCTTATGAATTTCTCACAGCTGACACTTGAAAACATAAACAATCTGATTATGCTGAAAATAAAAATTGATTGTGTCATTAAATTGCACGCCCTATTATGTCTATTATGTGCAATGTTGATCCATGTGTTGAAAAAAAATATTTTCTGTTTCTCTTTAGGCAATATTAGTACATAAAGGATTTCCTTAAAAAGATTAGATTATAGGTTAGTTTAAGACTCCCTAACCACTACAAAAACGACCATATCGAAAAGAGGAAGGAGGAAGGCACCATTTAGTATCAAGATAAGGGCATGTGGAATATATGCGGAAAAGTCATAGAAACAGTAAGTTTAGAAAGAAGTTCATGAAACAAGATAAAAGTTGAAGAAGAAAGTAGTAGGTGCTGAAGAAAGAGGACAGCAGTGAAGCGAAAAAAGATGGTCCTTAATATAACAAAAAAGATTTTATTGAAACAAAAAGAAGGCCTACCTAACTCTCAGCTCGGGCCCTCACACATTTTCCCCCTGGGAGTGCTAATTCCCATAGATACAATAGTTGTACCCCCCTGAGGGGGGATTTCCTTAAAAAATGTGGTTCAGTGTTCAACACATTGGAAAAACACAAATTTTTAGATATAAATGCATTAAAAACTACCCATCACTGCCTATACAGTATTTTTTTAAAGTGACATTTCCTAATTATGTTGAGTGGTGCTCAATAAATTAATGTTATATTTTACAATGATATGATTTTAAAATTCACTTCACTTTTTCAATATGTAAATTACCAATCTCAGTGAGAACATTCTTTATCTCAATAATCTTTTTTCATTCTAATTGAATTTTAATTCATTTAATTATCGTCAAATTTCAATTTGGGAGTAAAGTTCATAATAATGGAAATTCCATTTACCCTGAACAAAACCTCTTGATTATGTTTCTTTATCTTAAAGTAACTAAGACAAATTCTATGTTAACTTTGAATGGTCATCTTTCTTGGCCAACTCTGCATGGTCGCCTATCGTGAACAACTTTGATCACTTTTCATTGCATTAAATGTCACCTTTGAGAGTGACCAGATGTAGGATAGGGAGCTGGTATAATCAAAGCCTAATCATTCATTTTACTATTAAGTAGAGTTAGAGTAGATACACTTCTATTTCTCTACCAGGCTACCTAAGTGCAGAAGCCTGCATGATGTTATTTTTCTATTATAATACAAGCAATGAGTAAAGGAAAAACAACTGAAATTTAAAGGCAAAAGATTTTTTGAAATGGATCATCCAGTATTATCTAGTAAAATCCAGATAGCATTGTGACTACTCTACATAATAGGTACACGTATGTAATTTTTAAAAATCTTATTACTAGTCATATTAGTTTTACTGAGCTATACTTATTATATTTAGAAATTTGAAAATGGTTTGTATGCAAGCAAATTGAGAGAACCTGTGTAAAAACAATGGACGTTCATCCAAAGGGTGTAACAGTCAATTATTCAAAAATAAAAACTACTAATGAGATTCTGATTGTAATTTAATATGAGACAGTTCCTTCATATACAAAATAAATAAACAATACGGTTAATTTAAGGCATTTTAATTAGCATTTATTATTTTAAAATTAATTACTTTTAGAACAGCATTTGTTACTAAATTTTGTGGAAAAAGCCAACAATTTTCGTAATGTCAATTAAATTTTTGGGTTGTCTAATGTTTTTACATTTCAGTTTCTACTACAAATATTCCATTTTGCTAGGCCAACATTATTGATAACGTGAGTTGGAGAACATAAAAAATTTTCTCTTCAGAATCTCTTGCTATTAATAAGGGTCAATTCAAATAAAAATCTGTTCTGTTTTCAAATAATGGGTAATAAGACACTCATTACTATTTAAGAATCTTTGATGCCGTGAGTTAATTGGGATAAATGATGTAACTGTAAGTTTTACATTACCTTGGCTTTGTTCAGCTTTTTTTGGAAGTGCTAAGATTTCGAAAAATCTTTCTGGCATTTCTGAAGGGAGATCACATGGATTCGAAGTTCGAACGAAACAAATGCTCTGCGCACAACACAAGACCTCTTCGGTATTTCCTAAATATTATGCATCTTCAACGTTGCATCCAAACATTTTTCAATTTCATCAATTATCGAACACTTTTTTTAAGCGTGCGCAAAGAGCCATTTTAACTCCTGTAATCTACGACGCATCACTCACAGCCGCCATTACCAGATGTAAACAAAGTCACGGGACATTTTTCGTCACGTGATGTTTTTTGGGCCTCGTCATTGGCCAATAGGCATCGATGACGAACTTCTATTA
>JACJUY010010929.1:0-16778 GCA_014220935.1 Platorchestia sp. MABIK
GTAGGGGAGTTGTATCGGGGAGAGTGCGGGCAGGAAGGGAGTGCTGTGGGGGAGTTGTATCGGGGGAGAGTGCGGGCAGGAAGGGAGTGCTGTGGGGGAGTCGGGCGGTGGGCGGCGGGTGCCCGGCAAGAAAACTTCAGGAGCGGCAACCTCAGCCGGAAAAGATGAGCAGCTGCCATCTTTGTGTCGTAAATGCCGCCGTCTGAATTCTATGTGTGCAACTGAATGAACAAAACAACTCATAAAAGCAGTCTGAAAAATAGACAAGCTAATAAGGGACTTATAATGAATTAAAATTTCGACAGTTTTCATCTCGTAGAAATTCAAACTTGGGAGAAGATTCACACGAGATTGTGCAAATGAAGAGCGGCAAGATTATCTTCTGCCACAACCAGCCGCTCGAGGTGACGTTCCGTTGCTTGTGCAGGCACAGCGACGCAGCGCCTGCACGTGCGTTCCTACATGCGCTGTGAAGTTAGTGAGGAATTTGTGCCCCCGCAGTGACGGTTGAGGTATTTTAATGAGGGACTCCGTCACCTCCTGGCATCTGGCAACTGAGAGTCTAGCCATTGTACTAAACTTAAGATACAATCTATTGCTGTCCCTCTTGTGGTAAATAAATTGTTTGAAATTGTCTAAATTGTTTAAAATTTAGTGACATAAGGACCCCGGCCCGCAGAGGTGCTAGTTTCTCAGAGATCGACGCACATTTATTAATTGCATAATTCAGCAGGCAGCTCTGAGGGGACCTAGGAAGGGGCAACATATGGTTTTACTTTTTTAATTTTTGTCGGTGAGAAGATTCAAACGAGAAAAACTTGCAAATTTTCTACACCTGCATCTAATTTGGACGGAAATGGCACCTCAACTCCCTGCGTCACGTGCTCCACACGCCCGCCAACACCCACGCGGGATAGCAAACTTCAGTGAGAATTGTAGGGATTTTCATGCCATACACTGCCAAGATTGTGACCCTGCTCAAGGCGGTGACGCTGCCGAACACGGTGATGCTGCTCAAAATAGTGACGCTGCTGCCAGCGCCTTCTGATTTGCGCCGATAGTCCAGAACTGAGCCACCTGCGTTGTTACTTTGTGTCACGGTCTTGTTTTGCTGCCAGTCTTTGCTGTTACGCAGTGGGTCGTACTTCGTTACTGAACTGTCGGCAGCCCTTCTATTCTGCCTTGGTGTACCTGCTGATTGTGTCCCCCATTTCTGACTCCTTCTTGCTCTACTGCCATCATTTTACTCGTTTGGAGTTTCTACCCTGCCATCCTGCCTTACTGCCCTGCCATCCTGCCTTACTGCCCTGCCATCCTGCCTTACTGCCCTGCCATCCTGCCTTACTGCCCTGCCATCCTGCCTTACTGCCCTGCCATCCTGCCTTACTGCCCTGCCATCCTGCCTTACTACCCTGCCATCCTGTTGTTTGCCATCCTGCCTTACTGCAGTGCCATCCTCCTTAGAAATTGCCAAAGCATGTCGCTAAGTACTCCGTCCACATGCCGCTCGTGCGAGCTCCATGAATCCACTTCACAGACCTGGCCTGCCGTGGGATGCTGAGGCAAGCAGTCGAGTCCTGGCCGCACTCGCCTGGTTTGGCGTCCTGGCCGCACTCGCCAACACCTGCAGCGCTGATCACATTCCCTTCTGATCACATTCTCTTCTGATCACATTCCCTTCTGATCACATTCCCTTCTGATCACATTCCCTTCTGATCACATTCCCTTCTGATCACATTCCCTTCTGATCACATTCCCTGATCACATTCCCTTCTGATCACATTCCCTGATCACATTCCCTTCTGATCACATTCCCTTCTGATCACATTCCCTGATCCTGCAGCGCTCGTAGTCAGCGCCAGCACAGCTGACAGTCAGCGCGAGGTTTCCTCAGCTTTAGTTTCTGGCTCATAAACGCCGAGCTGCGGCGCGTCAGCGGAGCTCGTCATTCTGGCGCCTGCATCCAATTGCTTGCAGCGCGTTGGTACTCAACGCGTGCGTTGCAGAGAATTTCTCATCGTATCGGAGGTGTCAATAATGCCTCAATGCCTCAATTTATCTCTGCATGCCTGCCTATAAATACTAAAAGATTGTTTTAAGTTCGGCCTAAATATTTTTGTACCGTACATTTCTTTTTTCGGTTTATTTTATGTTTTCAATAGTTTTTTTTCTGTGCGTTTGTACAGTCAGGGGAAAACGTTAATTTTCTCTGAACTACCTGCGCTATTTACCCCTCCTAGAGCTCAAAATTTACAGATAACCTCCTAATTTAAGCTGTTTGCATATTTATAGCCAGGTTCTGTGTGAAGTGAAGCGTTCCTCGTCGTCTCGACAGCAATGAAGGCAGAGACCGAGAGATGATTGCTTCTAGTCCACGATCGTGCTGGACCTTTCACTGGTCTCTTCTCTGTCATTCGAAGTGAATATTTCGTATTTTTTAATTTTATTTCTCTTTCTCTCGTCCAGCACTTGAGACACTTCGCTTGATAAACGTCTAGTTCGATCCTTATTCTCCTCTTTAGACCGCCTTCAAAGCAAAGCAATTCTTCCCACTGCAACGAACCTACAACCAAATCGGAGAAATGTTGTCTCTGTCAACCACTGCTCATCTGACATCGGGCAGAATAAATAAGGCTCTGTTAATATCAGGCACCTGCTGAGAAGAAATTTCCACAAAATATCCAAATCTCTCAAACAATGTCAGAATTTAAGACCATAATAGCCCGTCATTTAGCGTCCCAGAAATAATTGTACTCTGAAATACATGCTGATGAAATAGTCACGAAATACTTCCGCTGTTCACCATCGCAGGATCGCTACGCTCACGTGTCTATGTTCTAGAGACCACATGTGGTCCTGAAGTCGTTCTTCCTAATGGTAACCTTCTTCCCCTGCGCGAGCGGTAGTCATCAGGCATTAAACATAACATAGCATTCACGCTTTATAAAACGTAAACACTCTATGGAATAAACACTCCATAGAATGAACACTCCATAGAATGAACACTCCATAGAATGAACACTCCATAGAATAAACACTCCATAGAATCCCCACTCCAGCAGACGATATCTGAGGTAAGCACTCCACAAAATGGCGATGACAGAATCTGCTCCAAGCTCCAGCTGTCGCTCTCTCTGCAGAATTGCAGCGCCAGTTCATTCCCGACGAATTTTACAGGCAGATTTCCAAATAATTTCCGTCGCTGTAGCGGTTCAGCTGGCGGCGAAAGTTCTTCCGTTGACTTGACTATGGTGCAGGATATTCTTCGGACCAAAATTCTCAACCTTGAGTTTGTTTCAAGTGAAATCGGAGCTTATGGTAAGAGTTGCTAGATGCTCAATATTCAATTTTATTTTATTAGCAGCTCACGCTCGAGGAAGTTGGCGGTGGAAGAAACGGTTATTGTAGATAAATAAATCGTAAAAAGTATGCTTCCAGTTGTACCGCCACCACTAACGTTTTATTTTATGGAATGTTAATTCTATGGAGTGTTTATTATGAAATTTATGTTAAGCCTAAACTAAACTCTGCAGTGCGGCACGCCTTGCACCCGCTGCAGGCAGGCCGGTCCCCGCATGCCAGCATGCCGCGCCTGCGTCTCAGGCATGCCGTGCCTTGGACTGTGCAGAGTGCAGCGCGCTGTGTCCCGACTCACAAACGAGGGAATTGTGAGGTCCCGTTATTTCACACAATACTTGATTGTATTGTCATGGTCAAGCTCATGCATCATTGCCTTCGCTCACCGAATGTTAATGAAAGACTTGTCCTGACGAGGCGCCGCATGTGTGGCTGTGCAACCGTTGCTGCATCCATGCCCGGTCCGGGGACGGACGCGACGTCCAGCGAGTGAGTCTCTTTGCCTCACTTCCTCTGCGTCACTTACTTATCTCATTTCTGTGCGCAGTTCCAGATCTCAATTTTGGTTGCTACCGACATTTTGAAACGTATGCAAATAAAGTATTTTTAGAGTTAAGTAAGATGTTGCGCTCAGCATTAGTTCTGTTATTTTACTACATAACTGTGTGTTATTTACACGAGCGCACTGAGAGTATGTGAGGCGATGCCTACAATTATCTCTCTCTCTCTCTCCCTCGCCCGCCCTGCCATTCTGAGGGCAGGTCGCTGCGTGAGGCCGAAGCTCCGTTGCTCGCTGTGAAAATACCCCGATAAAGCTAACGGTCGGATCATCTTCCAGTTATGGGCGCTTGAAAATCGTAATGCGCTTGAATGAATTTCGAATAAAAATCAAAAATCAATACCGGCATATCAGGGACAGAGCTCCCTTGGGGGAGCGGGGCAGCCGAGCCAGTCAAGGCACAGGCCGAGTGTCAACAATAACTATTTGATTTCGTCTTTGGCCTGCCTTCCCTTGTTCGGTCGGGACCAGCTCATCTCCAACTCTTGGTTGTACACCACGGTAGGGGAAACAAGGTAGAGTCAGTTCTATGGGAGAAAATACACCTCCTCTTGTTCGGCTAGCCAACAGAACGGCTTCATTTCAAACAAACTTTATGACGTAACCATTGCGAAATGTCGTTAGGCCAATAGCTGTGCCAGATGTGGACCTGGCAGTGTTGCCAGAGACAATATGAGCGCTGCTATTGGGTCGTTGCCATGACGTCAGCATTGCCACACGGCCGACAAAAAAAAGACTGGTTTGACCCTACCTTGTTTCTTCTACCGTGAACTACGTCAAACTCTGGAGTGTCTGGAATAGCGCACAGTGTGTGACGCAGTCAGACGACGTGCGGCTCAGCCAGGCGACTGCATCACTTGGCAGGGACCGCCCGTATCCAAGATACCACGGGGCAATATCACTCATGCCAGCTCGTCTGACACGTCAGCTGGCGCGAGGGACGAGGCAGCCATGTCCACTTTTTCTCTCCTGCATCCATTATTTCTGGCGGAAGACAAAATACTTAAAAAAGATCCCGAACTTAGGGCACCGTGTGCGATATGGTCAGAGCTTTCTTTTGCACCGCTTTAGTTTTTGCCGCGCTTTGTTCCGAACGAGACAGTTTGAGACGAATGACTTGTCAGACTTGCGACAAAACAGAAATTTTGCCACGTGAACCTGCATGCAAATTGCTGACGCGTGTCTCTGGAATGAAACATTTGACAAGTGCTCATATTTTTGCTGTGCTACGGAAGCTCTCGTTGCGTTTTGAAATGCCGTAAGCACTCAAATTTTGAGCGATGTCGCTCAACTTCCTCCTGCATTTCGCCCCGTTAGGCCCTAGTGAGAGTCTGACGGCATGAAGCGCTAGCTTTTGTGTCACTTGAGAGCTTCATTTCGCAGACGAGACCAGCAACGGTCGCTCCTGACACAGTGAGGCCGCGCAATGCAAAGCCTGCAGTGAGATCAGCAATGTCTCACCACCCCACACGATCGCCTCGCTCATCCCACGCTCACACACACACACCACACACACACACACCACACACAACACAGAAACTTGCTCTCTTGCACTGAGATGCGCCAGCTCACATTACTGGGGCCTGGCGCTGCCTTTATATCTGATCTGCGTGCTGTGGCCTCCGTATTGTTGTGTTGTTGTGAGGCGAGGTCCTGCCGGGCGGCGGGAGAGTGGGGGGGGGGGGGGAACAAGCGGCGGGTGGCGGTGACGAGGCAGATCACCTCGGTATCTAGGATACGAAGAGCCACATACCTAGCTATTTTGAAACTTCGTTAATTTTAATTGGTAGATTTAAGGCAATGATAGGAATTAAAATTACCGTCATAAGGATATCGTTCACAAAATTCACTTCAAAAATGACGTCTCACACAATGGTTTTCCATCATCTTGATTTATAAGTAGAGAGCACTATGGAGTATAAAGGAAGATTTGGTACAGTATTGGGTGCCATTTGGTTTAGCTGCATGGCATCGGTGTTGCCCTCCAGCGGCTCTGCTCAGTAAACAAACATCGGCATCTACGGATGCTCTATTTCCAATTGAAGCGTGAAACGTATCCCCTTTCACATTGGTTTTTCAAATGCCTTATAACTAACACCAGGACGCCATGACGCTTTCCCCCGGTCAAAGACCGGTACCCATTTCAGACACCTGGGTAGAGTGGGGTATTGTGCTCAGAATTTTTTCTCCTATACCCAACAGAGAAAATCGAATACCAGCACCGAGACTCGATCCCGCGTTTCCCGCACGGAGTCAGGTCCGAAAACCAAGCGGCTATGACGAGCAGTTAAGCGTCACGCACGCCACCGCAGCGCTCACCGCCTCCACACAGCGGCCACTGTCGGCTCACTGTGGTCACCACCCTCCTACGGGTCAACAAAAAGCCAAGGTAAACCAACACTTCCAAATACAAAACTTATAAAACAACACCGCAGGGGAGGCAATGTAGGAATAGTACATGGACTACATTATCTCAATTTCATGACCATCTCCTATTGAACAGGTCGTTAGCAGATCACACTGAGCGGCGTAGAAGTGATACTGTGTTGCACAATCGTGACATAACGCATCGGTAACTAACTCATTCAACTCAGACCGCTCACTGGAGCCAAACGGTGAAATACTCTTGAAATGAAATATACTTACACGCTCAGAGAAACTATGGAACACCTTCCCGTCTACAGAAAGCACCTACTTCAGCTGGCATAAAGTGCAGAGCGAGCCAAATTAGCTGCAGGCAGGCCGCCGCGACTGAAATGGACTGCGCAGCCGAACAGCCGGCCGGCGAAGAGGTCCTCAGCTCAGGAAATTAGCGGAGGTTTTTGTGCGGTGCTGATGGACTGCCGAGTCCTGCGAGGGCGTTGGGTAGGCCTACGTTAGGCCTCTATATACCTCGTAGAGGAGAAGGTAGGAGGGATAGGGGACATATCAGAAGTATAAGGAGGCTGTCACACCTTCTGCAGGTGCCCTCTCGAGCGGTGCCCAGAGCATCATCTGGAGCGTCCTCACACCAGCCAGATGGTGCGGCCCAGCTACCGTGAGGGACCAGCTGCGGTGAGGGACCAGCTGCAGTGAGGGACCAGCTGCAGTGAGGGACCAGCTGCAGAGTTTGAGTTCACTGAACGCGAATGAGTTTTTCAGGCCAAAATTCGAGTGAGTTAACACTTTGACTGCCACGTGAGCCACTGGTGGTACACGGAGAGTATTTTCATAATGCTGCTTATCGACCAGTAGTCACGAACTCAATTTTCATAAATATTTAATTAAAACTAAATGACGGAACGATCCAGTTTTGTTTGCTATTTTCAACAATGCTGACTACAATTGACTTTAAATTTGAGCTGAATGTTTAACTTCAGTTTTGCTGCAACAGTGAAAGTGTTGAGTGCCGACGAGAGAAGCGGCTGGTGGTCCAACGGCGGCACCTGCCTGTCGCCTGGCCAGTCGCCTGCCCTGTCGCCTGCCCAGTCACCTGCCCTGTCGCCTGGCCAGTCACCTGCCCTGGCGCCTGCCCAGTCGCCTGTCCAGTTGCCTGTAGCGTCACCGCCTGCCCCGGTCGCTGCAGGCGACGCTCGTCCCTCTCGCCTGCTCCTCCCGTTGGCAAATTTCGGAGCAGCTGCCGTTCCATCTCTGTCTACTGATCGATATTTCTTCTTTGATTGAAAGATTGCAGCAGAAAAAACTTTCTAGGAAGATTCTCCCGTTGATTGCTGGCTGTCGTACAGAGTGTCTTGGTTGGGACTCCATTACTGTGGCATGAGTTCATAGAATGGATGTGCTCGTAGCGTAAGCAGCGTTTGTTTTCTTTATACTTGGCTATGCTCTGTTCTTATTTTCACAAAATTTCTCAAATTCTGCTCAATTAATCTCAAACTGAAAGACTTTCGCAGGAGAACATCGCATGCAGTACGCAGACTGCACCACGTAGGACAACTCGCAAAGGCAGCCGCGCCTTTACGACGACGTAAACTGCTGGGCAATCCCGCCGCTGCTGCTTATCTTAATTCCTTGATGATGATGTGCGACCGCCAACGTGGCGGTGGCGACTGGTGGTTGCCCGCACGTCGGCCACGCGACGTGGTGAGGGCCGCAGTCTTGAGGCTCGTTCGAGGGTAACGTATCCAAGGGTAACATATCCATTGTGTGAGGGTAACATATCCATTGTGTGAGGGTAACATATCCATTGTGTGAGGGTAACATATCAATTGTGTGAGGGTAACATCTCAATTGTGTGAGGGTAGCATATCTGAGGCTGTAGTAAATAGATTGGGATTTAATTATACTATGCTCTCAAATCTATAACGTAGGACGTCATCATATTGTTTATTAAAGTTTAAGGAATTTGATCGCACATTTGCCAATGTGAATCGTGGAAATGGCTGCCCGTATTCAGTGATGCATATTTTCTTTCGAAGCAGAGCGAGGTCTCGTGGTGACCTCTTGCTTGTGTTCCCAGCGCCGCCCTCTGGTCAGGTCAGGGGCCGGGCTGTGCTGGGAGTCTACAGTCTCAGGCAGCAGCTCTACAAATAAAATGACGTTCCAGCCACCGATCGGTGGAGGAAACCCTTCGACCACACCACGTTACATGATGCTCAGTTATTTGCATAATCAAATGGTGTCTGAAAATGTCTAACTTGAGGATTAAGAGGCAGGAAAAGCTTAATTTGTCTATTCTTTCGTTTAATTTCCCTCAACTCCCCCAACTCCCTCCCCCCTCACAGCAGCGGGGCAGGGGGGGAGGACGCGAAGTCCCCAGGGCGCCCGATGGCCGAGCAGTAAATAATCGCACGAAAAATACACTGAATCCCATCAGCCGGCACTGAGCCACTGAAGCAAACATTGAATGAAGTACAAAGAGAAAATCAAATAATAAATGGCCCTAGTTAATCGCACCAAATGTCTCGCTTGAAAGAGAGCCTGCCTGCACACACCGACCCTTCTGTTGCGGAGTAATTAATGAAGAAACCAAGTACTGTACTTACTTCTTGATGTCCGTGTGCTGGTGGAGCAGACGTATTCAGACCTGTCTTAAAATTACTGAAATCATAATTCTTGGTCTCACTGCAAGTCAGGTTTGTTTTTCATAAAAAAGCGTCAACCCTTATTTAGGATGACAGCGTTGTCAGGGCCACAGCAGTCTAGTGAAGTCATAACAAAACGTTGTACGAGATCATCGTCGGAAAAGTTCGCTATTCAAGCGCACGTTTTGCTGAGCAAAACAAAATTAAATTGAAAATTCCAAGACTTTTTACCAGCACTCGGCCCACAGAGTTAAGGTCTCATCAGCAACATTTGATCTTGAGTTGAAATTTAAAGATGAAAGTGAACTGCAGGGAGAGCCCGTGACCTTTGAGGCCGCGCTGTTGCGAGCTGAGGCGCTCTCGGCGCATAGAAGTGTTCCCTTCCGCTCTCACTGATTGGAAGTGTTCTGCTGATATAGGAGTGTTCTCCTGGAGTAGAAGTGTTCTTCTGAAATCCTTCGTACCGAAAAAGAAAGCCTGAGAAAAAATTGAAGAATTTGGGCAATCTTGCGATTATTTATAAATCTACTTCTTAAGACAAGAAGAAGTAACAACGTTGTCGCAAGCATTTTAAACAGTAAACATTCCGGATCAACACAAGCTCATCATCAGCGCTCGAAAGAAGAAAGACGAAAATAGCAAAAAAATTCTTCCCGAAAAACGTGACAAGGAAATGATATCTAAGAAGCAGCAAACAAATTTCGATCAATTGCTTTAACACTCTGCATTCGAAAATATTCCCCAACAATTGATAACTCTAAAAATGAAGCGCATGCAATGATATCAAGACTGTGTTTGACGTCCGCAGCGATTCCAATACACGGAGGTCACCGGTGGTGTCGCGGCCGAATCCAAGTTAGAGAAATTGGCACGTCTGGCGGATGATCTGTGACTGCGCATTGTATCTGGATTGATGAATGCGGCAGTGTCGCGAGGGGACTGCCTGTGTGCGAGGAGACAACCCCGTGCTAGGGCAGCACACAAATAATTGCAGCGCGGTGCAGCCAGAATAACTTTGCTCGCAGCGACCGCACGAGTGTACAAGACACCGACGCGCATCACCGCGTCAGGAGACGCCCTTCTCTCAACGTATGCACGAATTTTCCAATAGTTTTTGGAATGCACTCCTGAATTCGTTTGGAATGAACATGTGTGAACGAGAGGTGAGATGTCATGCTTCACTTTTCAGTTTACTAAAGACGTACGGCCCGACGTACTGAAATGTAAACGTACGCTGGGTAACAAACGGGAAACGAAGTTTCTTTCATCTGTTCGATTCATGAACTACCGTGGTATCTGATATAATGGTGAGAACGGAACGACTTGAGTTCTGAAATAATGGCGTGAAGTTCAATTTCTGAAAGAATGAGTTGGTAGTTCGCAGCGTGCTCAAATACTCCGTGAAAAAACACTACCACAAACTATGCACGTAGCAAATAATCACAAAAATAACTCGTTCCCATCCTTCCTAAAATTTCCTTTCGGAAAATTGGAGCGGTGGATTAATCAGAGTCTCCGTATCGGTGCAAAGTTGAATGCTCAATTCGTGACCTCAACTTTTCGAAAGGGTACCTCAACAGACAGATGGGAACGAATTATTTTAGTGATAGTTTTGCGCTGTCCAAAGTTTGTGCATTTATTGTGTTAGTACTGCGGGCGTGCGAGAACGCGGCTAACTGCCAACTCTTTCATTCACTTCACAAATTCAGCAAAATTCGCAATCCAAAATCGATTGCTGGGACTTGGGAATTAAATGATGCTTGCTGTAGAAACCTCACGATGTATACTGTTTCTTTTTTTTTAATTTTGAGTTGCTATTTGCAAATGAACATACCTGATAGTTCGCTTGTATCGTGATGGACACTAACTTGTCAAAATTAGCACTTAACCATAAAGCGTAACGTAGCCAGCGTATGACACGCATTTATGTATTTGTGGCTCATTTCCTCACGTACATACATGACACACACATGGGTGCCAAAAATACACTTCTGTTCTTATGTGTAAACGAGCTTCCATTGAGTGAGTCTCAGCACTGCCCGACCGGCATTCCCTGAGCTCTCCTGCAGGCGCATCAAACTTTTTGAAATTCAGATTTCCTGCGTGCAGCTCCGAGCTTCTAAATTTGCCAGGCAATATCCGCAGTTTGGATGGCAAGGGCAGGGACATCGGCGGGGGCGGGGGGCGAGGGCGGGGGTGGCGGGGGCGGAGGGGAAATTGGGGTGAAGAAACACTGCAGGGGTGAAAAGGATGAGGGGACACTGCAAGGGTGAAGGGGTGAGAGGGTGAGGGTACACTGCAGGGGTGAAGGGACGCCATGGGTGAAACCACACTGGTGACGGTGTGGTGCTGCGGGGCAGGCGTGTATCAGCTTTGTAAGGTAACTGACATTTGAATAGCTTCTCATTCTAAAAGTGACCCCAAATTTAGACATGTTAATTTTACTTGCGTCATCTTTAAATTTTTAAAAACTTCCTAAGATGGCTGTTTAAATCAAAGCTCTTTCTAATTTGCTCATCAATATTTTCAAGTACAAGTTTTAATGAACACCCGTGGTGATGAAATATTTTATGAAGCATCGTGTGTGGAACTATTCTTTGATAGAATGGCAAGCTTCACTCAACAATCAACAACAAATAATAGACTTTTGGTGAGTTGCGAACATCTATCAGACAGTTCAACATTTCCTTTGCGTATTGAACAGCGCCCAGTCAGGTGCCCTGCCAGCACGGCCCCTCACACGCCCCGCGCGGGCGGTAGAGAGGGGGAGAGACAAAGAGGGAGAGAGAGAACAGGACGAGAGAAAGACTGAGGGAGAGAAGCAGAGACCTTTAAGAGAGAGAAAGGGAGAGAGAGAGACGGATTGAGAGACACAAAAAGGGAGGGGGAAGGAAGAGGGACAAAAAGAAAGGGTGTAGCAAGAGAGGGAAGGAGCGAGCACTCAGGCCGAGGAGAAGGCCGGCAGCAGAGCCGAACATCGCAGAGGAAACAAGACCTCGAGTGTGAGGGTTCAAGTCTCAAACTCCGCTCAGGAGTGCTGAGTGAGCGCGGCTGCTCCAAAGCCACTCCACTTCACAACTTCATTGCTCAATTAAATTTATTGCGTCCACAAATGCAGGGACGTCTCAATATTGATGAATTGGCCATAAAAATGTTCTTCATGAAACGATAAAACAAACAGGGAAATCTTCAAAGAAAAATATAGCTGCGATTGGGATATCGCCTCCGCCACAGTGGTGAAATTTGAGACGTTACAATTCTCATAGAAAATTCCATCAGCGGGAACAATATTTTTGAGAGCGATGTTTTTTTTTATTATAATGTGTCCTACAGTTTCTGGCTTTATTATTTCATGTTAATCGTACTCATAACTCGAAGCAATGACAACTTCTGTCATAATATCAGGATTGCTGAAAATGTCATTGAGTCCTGCACGAGAGACTAGACATGATCAGACATACGCATGACGCCTACTAGACATGATCAGACATACGCATTACGCCAACTAGACATGATCAGACATACGCATGACGCCAACTAGACATGATCAGACATACGCATGACGCCAACTAGACATGATCAGACATACGCATGATGCAAAAATATTAATACCTAAAAAACCTCACAGGGAAAAATTGAACGCTCACATGGATAATTTGCTGCCACTGTTTCGTTCCGTGCCGAGCTCACCGGACTCACAGAGAGCTGAGTGTCATGTGTCTATGTAGCTAAAATTGACATTTTCACCTCGACACTCAACTTCCTTTGGCGACAGCTTCTTAGCGAGCACGGCCTGCATGGCCTGCACGGCCTGCACGGCCTGCACGGCCTGCACGGCATGCACGGCATGCACGGCATGCATGGCTTGCACAGCATGCACGGCCTGCACGGCATGCACGGCATGCACGGCATGCACGGCTTGCACGGCATGCACGGTTTGCTTAGCTGCAGCCGGTCCCCGCAACTCTTCCTATTTCCATCAGTAAATGTTCTCTTCTATTTTGATTCTCCTCTTCATTTTGAGAATACTCTTCCTGTTGTTGTTCTGCGCTGCTGCTTGTTATGCTGTTGAGATTGTGCGTTACTTCGAATGTTGTGTGGATCAAGAGCGGGATTTAACGATTACGAAGATGACTGAAATTACGGAGAAGCCCGGCAATTGGCTCGTCCCTCCCGCCTCCTTTTGTTGCGTCCCACTGAGCTGACCACACGGCGGCTGCAGGCCGCAGCTGCCCTCACGCCCGACGGGGGGCAGACGGCAGCCTCAGCGTCACACGGGCACACTTTCGTTAACTTGACTCCCTTCACCCTCTCCCCCCTCCCCCTCACAGCAGCGGGGCTGGGGGGAGGACGCGAAGTCCCCAGGGCACCTGACGGCCGAACAGTAAATAATAGCATGAAAAATACAACTGAATCCCATCAGCCGGCACTGAGCCACTGAAGCAAACATTGAATGAAGTTCAAAGAGAAAATCAAATAATAAATGGCACTAGTTAATCGCACCAAATGTCTCGCTTGAAAGAGAGCCTGCCTGCACACACCGACCCTTCTGTTGCGGAGTAATTAATGAAGAAACCAAGTACTGTACTTACTTCTTGATGTCCGTGTGCTGGTGGAGCAGACGTATTCAGACCTGTCTTAAAATTACTGAAATCATAATTCTTGGTCGCAATACGGTACTCGAAAATACCGCGTTGATGTCGCACGTTTCTCAAGACTTTCAAAGAGATCAGAGGACGGTTGAGAGCGTAGGGGCATATTGTTGTGGTGCTGCACACGATGTGTTGTAGGTGGGTTTTGTGTTGTGTTCGGGTGTTGTGTGTGATGTGTAGTGTGCAGGTGTTGTGTTGTGTGCGGGTGTTGCGTGTAATGTGTAGTGCGCTGGTGCTGTATTGTGTGCGGGTGTTGCGTGTAATGTGTAGTGCGCTGGTGCTGTGTTGTGTTCGGGTGTTGTGTGTGATGTGTAGTGTGCAGGTGTTGTGTTGTGTGCGGGTGTTGTGTGTGATGTGTAGTGTGCAGGTGTTGTGTTGTGTGCGGGTGTTGTGGGGGATGTGTAGTGTGCAGGTGTTGTGTTGCGTGCAGCACACACACACAGCAGCACACACACAGCCACGGCTGCTCCACACACCGTACGGCGCAACACCTAAGCAGCAGCCATAGAGCCCAGAAGCAGGCTCGCCAAACGAGCTGTTTGCTGAGCGGATTAAAATTGCTCAGTGCTGTGTTTGCTTTGAAGGCCGGGCACCAGCGGTCCAGCGCGGCTGCCGCTTCTCAGGTTCTCTTGACTCAGAAGTTTCTGTTACACTGTGAGGTTTATTGGTCTTAGAAGGTCTTTTAGAACAGCCAGCCCTTCCACCACTGGTTGGTCCGTCTTCTCAGTAAATTCTGTGGTCTCTGTAAACTCTGATGCTACTGGAGGGTCTGCCAGTGAGGTAGAGTGAAGTGCTGTGTTGCTAGGGAATAGCGTATTGTCGGAGCGTCTATTGCTCCAAGTGGGCACTTTGCTATAAGAAAGTCTTTGAGCACACTGTCGTCAGTTCCTATTAAAGTGTCTACAGCCTGGAAAAAAGCTCTTGCAACTAAAGTACGCGTCAAACGCCGGTTTGTGGTTGGAGCTAATCAAAACGTTACGGACGAGAATTTGAGACAAGTTACGGACGAGAATTTGAGACAAGTTACTAATGAGAATTTACCAAAAATTGTGCCAAGAAGGGATGGAGGAGACATAAATGAATAAAGAGGAGGGAAGTAGAAGTGAAGTAGACTACCGCACACAGGCTGATGTGATGTAGGTGTTGGAAGACAATCTGGAAAGTTTGGTGGTGACTGAGACAAGTGCTAGTGTTACACGGTGCGGGAGGAATTTGCAGGTCACAAGCTCCACGTCACCAAACTCACGTCACTTCGCGTCTTCTGCCTCTCCGTTTCCTGCGACGCACAATTGCACGTCCCACTACGTGTGTGGTCCCGCTGGTCCGCATTCTCGCAAGTCTTCCTACCGCGACGGAAGGGCTTGCTGCCGCCGTGTCTCTGTGCTCAAGCTGCGATCAACGAGTCTAATCTTGACGTGTCTAATGGTGTGGCTGAACATTCGCGACGACTTCCACTTTACTCCCGCTGTCAAAGATCGCTACGATTCAATGTAATTGAGTCATTGAGTCAACGCGGCGAGTCACAATGGGTCCATCTGATTAGTGAACCCTTCTACCCCAGCCAACTTCGCTGCGCTCGGCGTCATTTCGTTGAGGCAAATTCAGTACAACTGAGCTCGGTCAAAATCATCCCGAGGAGTGGCGCAGGAGTGGAGGTGCAGGAGGGCTGGAGAGGTGCAGGAGGGTAGGTGCAGGAGGCTTGGAGTGGTGCAGGAGGCCAGGAAGGGTGCAGAAGGGGAGGTGCAGGAAGGCAGGCAGCCGCCATACCCTGAACAGGCTTCCAATTAGCGGCAAAAGCTGTATGGAGACTCGTTCCTTTACGAGCTGGAGAGCTCCAGATAACTTTTATCGTAATTCACTACAGGTCTGCCATGCTCGGTAAAGCTTCTTAATGCTTAATTAAAGGCTGCCAGGCTCAGCTGGAGTTCGTTCTGTGGGATTCAGTTTGCGTAGAGAGTCGTCTCCGAAATGCTTGCATCGTCAGGAACATTCAGCGCAGATCAACGCAGCGGCAGGAGCGCCCTTCACTGAGATGCAGTTGTGCTGCAGTGTCCTGTTCAATCCGTGCCCTAACTTCACTTTCAATATCTGAAGTGATGTCATTTCTTTCACAGTCCCGTCTGCAACATCTGACAAAATCCCTTTACAACTCTTACAACAATTATCTGCGCTTTTCTTTTCATATTTTTTTATGAAAATCCCGATATACTGCAATTCCGATTTGCTTTCTACTGAAATTCCTACTACAATTTTCAATGCATCTATCACAATGTTTCCCCTCACAATTTCCAGCATTTCTTCCTTTGCAATTCCCTTCATTCGACTACTTCGCTCTGTTCAGGTTCCATACTTTCTTCGCTATCGTTTCTCAGTCTTGTCTTCTATTTTCTTCCTAATTTTTTATTTTGATGTACAAGTTATCGAGTATGCGAACACTTCTTGAGCACGGATTTTACGCTTTCCTCAGCTCGTATTAAATGATTTCATCTCTTACCTAAGTCGAAACATCTCTATAACAGAATCGAAGCCTCAATTTAACTACTGTAATAATTTAACTAATATAATTCCGAAATAATTCATGCTAAAATTCCCAGTACAAACCACGCCATAATTCCCGTTACATTTCATAATACAATTCTCACCCCATTTTCAAAGCAATTCTCACTACATCTCCCAATAAAATTGCTGGGACAATTCTCGCTACAATTGCTGCTACACTTGCCGAATTCGTGCGGGAGAGCGAGCGCTCGTTAGTGAGGAGCTGGCGACACACATCAGCGCTGCCTCTCCCGGCCCTATATCTGTGATACGGGCCGCTCTCCCTCCCTCTCCCGCCCGCTGCACCACAACACGGGCCGCTCTCCCTCCCTCTCCCGCCCGCTGCACCACAACACGGGCCGCTCTCCCTCCCTCTCCCGCCACAGTGGCACCAAGCAACCCATCACCCCAACATCCACAGCTCGGAAGTACTTTGCTTAACAAACGCCGCTCCGTAAAGGCCACCACTGCACGGGCGACAAGAAGCGTAGTCTCCTCCAGCAGCTGACACAAGTCCAATTGTCTTCTTCCAGCAGCCGACACAAGTCCAATTGTCTTCTTCCAGCAGCCGACACAAGTCCAATTGTCTTCCTCCAGCAGCCGACACAAGTCCAATTGTCTTCTTCCAGCAGCCGACACAAGTCCAATTGT
>JACJUY010010930.1:4091-27323 GCA_014220935.1 Platorchestia sp. MABIK
TCAGTGGGTTTGAGTTTTCCCCCAACATCTTCAGCTCATTTGGATTATGTTTTCCCCCAACGTCTTCAGCTCAGTGGGTTTGTGTTTTCCCCCAACGTCTTCAGCTCAGTGGGTTTGTGTTTTCCCCCAACATTTTCAACTCAGTCGGTTATGCTATTATCCAAATGTACGCTTGCTCGTGTCTTTTCTCCCTAGTGTTTTATTTTTCTCTATACTTTTCAAACAGGAGGATGAGAATTGGATGGGAGATCCATCTGAACCTCTGGAAGGTTTCGGTTGGGTCAAGGGCTGCGAACGAGCGACTTCAGGAATACTCATATGGAGTGAGCCTTTCATCGTTGAACTAGAAGGTGGAGAAGAGGTGAGTGGTTATACATTGAGATACGGAGCGTAACTAATGAAAATCAGTTAAAGAGCGAGATGTAAGTGTGGGGAATGTGTGATGCGGGTTATTTTCATGCTACGAAAAACTTAATCTAATACTGCATCCAATGTAACAATTTCGATTTTTTCATTTGAGTTTAGATTCGTGTTGAAAAAACTTAGGTAACAGTACATTCTTCAACTTCGTGCAGAAACAGGAAAATGAACACCAGAAGCTAAATGAACTCAAGTAAGCAAATTTGATCATCGTAGCAAAAATGTTTGTGTACACATCATACTTATGTCAAATTATTCGACTTTCCTCTTGAGCCACAGTCGTTGTGCAACATGCAAAGTCAATAGCAGAGTATCTCTGTCGAGTGTTTATAATCTCACGGTTTTTATCGCACGAGAAACCATAGCTAAAGAGCAGAATCGAGAGTCTCTCATCTGGTACGTATTTATAGGCAGATATATTTTTCATCAAGGGAAGCCCCAATAGTGGCTGCAACTTTGCAAATAAATGGGCTGGAACATATACAGAAATTAAGTAATGCAATTGCTACTCCTACATGCGTGCTCAATCTTCGTGCTGATGTAGGCTCTCAGTTCAAATGACGAGATACAGAATCAATGTACTATTAAGGTCACATGTTTAGGACTCCCAGCACACCAATCGCACAGAAGCCACGCATGAGCGAGTAAATATTATGGTAGTAAATAATGAGGTTAAACAAATGTTAATAAGTTTCATTCGTAAGGTTGATACTGAATCGTTTACAAATGTATTTAAATGTTTTCGCCAACATTCTGTTCAAATTTGTTACGCCATAAGAAAAAATACTTTTCGCTTTCATTAACAAGATTTGTTATATATCCGTTAACTTTCGGAAAAACTGGTCTGTGAAATCCCCAGTTAACTGATGTTTCATCCCTCATTGTACATGCCTACAGGCATCGCGTTAGTTGTCATACCTTTGAGTGACTGTTCAAGCTATGCGTGTTTATGGAGCTGTAATATTTTGGAATACGCACAGATTCATTTTCACGTTCCCTCATTAATGGTGCGATAAATTTGATAAGATGATGCCCTGATTCGAAAAATGATTTGTTTGTTGGTAAAGCCTCGCTCCCGTTTGGAAAGCTTGTATTGTAGATGAGAACGTGATGTTAGAAAAGAAAGTGAACTACTTTCACAATGCTGTGATGTAAACTCGTTTTCGTAGAGTAAAATTGACGGCTTCGGATCAAGGGACTTTAAATTCATTTTAAAAACAATGTTTTGCAACACATTTAATAATATTTGCTAACAAATGTTTCAATTTCAGGTCGCGGTTATTCTCATGGACACCCAGGGAACATTCGATCGCGAATCATCACTGAAGGCACGTGACTAATTAGGAACTAACAACACAAAAAATTTCTTCTTTACTGCTTGGATTTATCGTACCTCTAAAATGCAACCGCAACTCAGATGCAGCTAATAGGAAGAGACTTATGAATAAAGATTCCGACTTCCATCGACCATATACCGATTTTTGCGGCTAGATAGTTAGTGGAATCTTCGGTGTCATCCCTCAGTGCATTTCTGCAACCTCAAAATAACTGCACTGCAAATCCAATGCAACATTGCAGTTTCATGCACTCTAGATGATCAAATATATTGTTAGAGAAGCAAGTATTTCACCCACGATTCCTATCTTTCATCATGTGCCATAACGCTGCAGTACAAATCGAGGACTACTGCTTTCCAGTGTTTGATGAAGCAGTTTCTTTTTTAAATTTGCGAGAAGCTATTGCTATTTTGCACCAAACCAAAAAATGTACGCTTCGCTCATTTTGTCGGATTTACAACGCCATTCATGAATAAGAAATTTAAATAAAACATTGACGCCTGTTTTCTTCCAGTCAATTTAAAAACGATTGTTTAAATTAGGAGTAGAATTCTCACATTCTTCAGTAACTCACTTAGATAACTTTTTTACGTCATCTTTACGACAATCAGAACACATCTCAACTTTGTGACTAAAGATTCCGTTGCCCAGGAGTCGACGGTGGTGTTTGCGCTGTCCGCGCTGACGTCGTCAGTGCTGGTGTACAACCTCATGGGCAACATTCAGGGGGACGACCTCATGCATCTCGACGCCTTCACCCAATACGGCCTGCTAGCGCGTGGGGAAAGCGATCAGGAGGCGGCGTTCCAGGTATCGAGCGTAATAAGATTATGGTTTATCCATCATAAAATGAATAATATTTTGTAACCCTAAGATCACGATGGTTTCACTCTAGGTTTCTTAACTAGAGGGAATAGAAAATACACATGTCTTGAGACTCGGAGCGTGCACTAGCAAGGTTTCTATGTTCGAGCGGAAAAGGAGAACTCTCGTTTTTTAACTCAGGACTCTCCAACTGGTCACTTGAAACTTAAAAAATGCGTTTACTTCACTGCTTGAAAATAATGACGAAACAATTCCTACGAAGATATAGAGTGAAGGTAGATTACTCAGTTAAAGAACAGACATGAAAGCTCATAACGCCATGAAATTATTTCGGAAAACACAACAAAACAAATTTGTGTACTGGGATACGTTAAGGTACAAAAATCAATAATAAAATGATGTGTAAATGGAACCTATTGAATATTAGTGAGCGAAGTTATGAATCGAAAGCTTATTTTAGAACTGATAAACGCCATCAACCAACTATAGATCTTGTGTAAATGTCAAGTTAACACGTTCTCCGCGGATTGGGCCATATGTGCACCAATAGGTAAATTGCTCATTTACGCACCGGTATCAATCAATGACATTTAATCGATTTGGTGACCTTATGAAAAAAAAAACTATTATCAAACGAGGTAAAATGTCACGGTACCATTGTATTTTTTATTTTCTCATGAATGATAAAAAAGTATTAGAGCAGTAAAGTCTATTTCCCAATTCTCCTACTTACAACCTAACTAAACCAACAGTCAACAACCGTGGACACGCGGTGAACGCGTTAAACAAGGATCAGCGCGTCAAGTTTAGCTAAGACCAGATTATCTCGTTTTACGAAAGAAGTTGAATGGTTGCAGTAGCAGGCACACAGTCTAGAAAACTTTCAAAAAGCAATTTTTTATCCAGAAGCTTTTCAACAAATTATTGACATGCCCATATGATAACGGAACTGTAGGCAATCATAGGTTTGCTCACTGATTTTCACAACGAAAATTTTACAGTATAGAAGAGCACCTACAGCAGCGTGTACAAAAATAATGAAGCCCAGGTAATCCTTGTTGCCTAGGAAAAGATTTTATCAGGATTGTTCTTTTCAAAACGCAGAGGAGAAGGCAGGATAATTGTGGAACGAAAATACAACTCAAGGAAATCTTTTAATTTTATGAAGTTTAATAGTAGAATATCTGCAGAGATTTTATCGCTGAACAAATTAAATACATCCAGCGAGATCTTTTTACTTATTTTCGTTATTTTTTACTTATTTTTGCTCTATTTATTCCCGTAACTCTACACCGGAATGTTTGAGAGAGAATTAATTAAGTCGCTTCATTTATTTTTAAAACTATGCAGCAAATTGATTAACGGAAAATTAGCTAAATAATTGATTTTATTTTCCATGAAAGGATCATACAGAACTAACAACAGAATGAGAACACACCCGACACTGTGAATACAGTGCCGTACATTAGCATTACACACAGCATACATTAGCATGTCAGGAGTTTCAGACAGCATATTTACATCCAATAAATGCAAAGGCTCATTTTGCAGGCGTCATGAAAGGCTGAAATGCTACGAAAATGCAGTAGCATAAAAAATTTGAATTGGAGCTTGTTTCATAATTTCACATTTGATTATGGAATTCAAAGGAATGTTTTAATTTAAACAAATTTAAAACAAAATTAAAAGTCATTAAATTAAAACAAAAGTTTTAATTTCAAACAAAATTAGAAGTCAGGCAAATTTAAAGTTCTAATTGACTTATCATTAACACCTACGCTATATTATTCTTCATTCAAGCACTTGATTGTCATCGCTGGTATAAAGATTTTCATTCAAAAGGCTCCGCCACACTGAAGTCAACTGGTAAATATGAAATTTTCAATGACAAGAGCACGCATGTGCCTCACAAATGTGAAGTACAGGGTGCGACAGTCATGCCTGCATTTTTAATAAGGCTATGGAAGCCTAAAATGCAGGATTGACTGCTGTATCCTGTACTTCATGCTATCATGACTTAAATTTCAGAAATTAATGTTCATGGTGCGGGACTGGGTTCACCCAGAAAAATACCCGCATGGTCGTGAGGGCGGTGAGCAGTTCTCGGCCGACGTACTGCAGGTGGGGAAGGCTCAAGTAATCAATGAACTTACTTGTGTAATTGAAATATATGTTTAACAAATATGTGTAGACATTTCACGATTGGAGGTAACGAAAACATTTCACGAATGATGATATCAAAAATATTTCAAGACTGCAAATAACGTAAATATTTCACGACTGAAAATAAAGTAAATATTTCACGTCTAAAGGTGTCGAAAATATTTCACGGTTGCAGACAACGTAAATATTTCACGACTGAAGATAAAGTAAATATTTCACTACTGAAGATTACGTAAATATTTCAAAACTGAAGATAACGTAAATATTTCACTGCTGAAGATATCGATGCAATGCACCGGATCACAATACCTGAAATTTGTTGCTGCTGTGAACAGATCTCGGGGCAACAGCACCCAACTCACCAGGACGTGAGGCGCAACCTTCAGCAGTGCTTCTCGGACATCACCTGCTACCTCATGCCTGATCCTGGAGAACCCGCCCGCAAACAAGAAGACTATGATGGGAGGCATTCAGGTACGTGATGTTTTCAGCAACTTCTGTGGGTGTTTATGAGTTCCGTGAAATTGACGGATGCAGCGCTTTTTACTGGCGAGTCTCTGATTCAGTAAGCTCCTCAGGCAACATCTGTAAGATGTTTAAAAGGTTACAGAAGCATGCTAGTTCTGTTAAAAAAAAGACACGAAGCTTTAAACGTACACTAGGGGTTTGCTGATGGGGAGCAATCAGTTGCCTACTGTAACAAATCATGCGATGTCCGTCATGATTGAGCTGTCCTTCAGTGTATTCTGAACTGAATAGTTCAGGGTCTCATTATCTGCTCGACCATGGGGATCAAAACTTGCGTTAAGAAATACTGAGGAAACAAACCACTAGTGCACATGTAGATGTTAATTGGAGCGTCATTGGACGTCTTCAGCGCAATTATATTCATAAATAAAGTTTTACTTCTTTTGATAAGAAAAAGCCGCTCAAACACTTGCGTTTTTTTCGAATCGAAATAAATCTGCGAGTCAGTTTAAAGATCAAAGTTTGCAAAGTGGATTTAAAGTTTTCATACCAGTATCCTCATTAATCAAAGTCAATACTTACACATTCAATATTCAAAACATATTCTTCACAAAAATCAGCCATAGCAGAAATGTATGCAGGAAGCACAAAACTAACTAACGTATGTGCTTCAGAAAGAGGAATCTTTTCCAGCAGCAAAATTTTGTATACTGAATCACGGTGTGTTCACGTAAAACGCAATTCATACCGGCAAAAACCTCATCTACATGAACGCTACCCCTCTCAACATTAGTTCAGTTTTTGGGGGGCTCGAATTTACATAGAAAACAAAACAGTCGACTGCGATTCTGCGTTTTGCTTACGACATCTTCATTGTGTCAAACGCAAAAACGATTCAAATATTTTGAAGGCGAAATATTAATATTTGGTTTGTGTGCTGCGAGAGAAATTTGGTCAGATATGGTCGAATTCTTTTCGGCCGTCGGGAACAACTACGAGTGATATCGTATGGGCTGCAGTTAATTGGTTCTCTTGAATTAAAAATCCTATTGATGCTCGCCATAAATCATTTTATGTTAAATTTGATCACTGAATTTATACACAAATTCAATTAGAAACTATGCTAGCCAATACTAAGGAAAGATTTGCAATGCATTGGATATTCGTACGATTAAATGCTCCTACTGAAACACATCAATATAAGCTTAGCAAAATTAATTATTGCTTTTAGGAACCTCTGTGTAATCTGGATTTGACTCTTTGAACTGTCGACTTGTATATCAGCTCTAAACTACTCTGAAATATTTTCTTCTGACACACGTCAATTTTGTGAACATGTACTCTTTCTTCTATTTATTAATCATTTCTCTGGAAGCTATGGTAAGGATAAATGCAAGACACTCAAAAAGAGTTATTAGAGTTTTAGGCTCCTCATCTGAAATGCAACATGCGTGTTGAATGCAATTCTTGCAACATTCGTTAGTTGCATTCATTTCCTGTGATTTTCTTAGATAATTTTGCCATTGTAGATAACGGAAAATTTATTAGAATTGTAGAATGACTTTCAATCCTTAGGAGAATATTCGTTTTTAATTATACGCCATTAAGATCTTCGTTGCCCACTCTTCGTTTCAAGCTGAGTGAAATCAATGGGGTAGTATTTTACCAATGTTATTGTCATTTACAATGTATTGAAAAATTATTGCTCATTCTAATATGCTCATGAAGTAATTTTTCACTTCAAAGAGAAAATCTACGACAATTTTCAGGGCTGTCATTGATGACTTTATTGTTATCTTTTTTAAGTGAACATGAAAACTCAAACAAACTGCTGATTTCTTCAGCTGATCATCTTTCTCCTATATATTTTTCATGTCAGACTGTATTTAATATGAACAGAATTAAGTGCGGAGTTCGTGGATCACCTAGAGGAGCTGGTACCGCTGCTGTTGGCGCCGGAGAACATCATGAAGAAAACGCTCGCAGGGCAGACAATCAATGCTCAGGACCTCTTCAATAACTTCAAAATATACATGGAAGCTTTCAATAGCAAAGACTTGCCTGAGCCCGCTACTTTAGTTGAGGTGAGCGCGCAAGATTGGCAACGCAGGGCAGAGACACAAAAAATAACAAAAGCCCGCCTCTAAAACACAATATTTAGCTTTTACTGGACGCAGCAACTCCTCAATTATACTGCGAATTAACAAGTTTCACCTTTGCTTGAAATCATAGCATGCGTATTTTTAAGGAATTACTGAGAACAAATACTTTACAGGGGAGTGAAGTGAATTTTCATTTCAGTTGCATTGTGTGTGCAACGTACGTATGCCCTTCTACCGCATGCGCCTCAGA
Organism: Platorchestia sp. MABIK; assembly: GCA_014220935.1. Classification (NCBI taxonomy): domain Eukaryota; kingdom Metazoa; phylum Arthropoda; class Malacostraca; order Amphipoda; family Talitridae; genus Platorchestia; species Platorchestia sp. MABIK. Next base: position 11,657 of record JACJUY010010930.1, read on the forward strand.
GGCTTTATAAGCGGTCGGCCCTTCAGGCACAATGCTTAATCGTCCGCACGCTACCCCACCTGCACCGAGAGCACCAGTGAACTCTACAGCAAAGGCTTCCAAGACTCCTCTGGTTTCCCTGCCCTCTTAGCATGATTCTAAACAGCGTGGGATTTCCTTAATTTTTTAAAGATGGAAATAAGTAAGACAATAGTAACTTGTTTCAAATGAAGTAGTGAACACTCTCCAGTGCAGACAAATTGCAGTAGTACAAGGAAAGTTGTTGAATGTAAATGAAACACTCTTAACCCTATTTCTCCTGAATACTCAAATATTTTCGACTTCCTACTGTCAATCTTGCAACTTAAGAAATGTCTGTATCATCAATTACCAAGTCATCTTAGTTATCCATCTTCAGTTGGAAAGATTACGAGTTGAAACTAATTTTTAGCGTTTCTAGCTAGCCAGAATTATAGGTTAATCACACAGTTCTTCAGGCTGTAGCCAGAACGCCTCGCTTTTGTTTCTCTTCACTTTTTCTTTATTTAAATCATCACATTTAAGGATTTCATGCTAATGAGCTAGATTTCTTAGCAGTACACTTGTTACTTTGGTTAAATACGATTGTACGAGTATTAGCTCAGGCTAACTGACAAAAATCCCATTATCAACTGCAAGAACTTTGAGATTTAAGTATATTTTAAAATTGTTTTTAAATTCCGAAGTATGTGGATCATTGTCCAACGGTCCTTGGGATTAACTGCCTAACCAATGGCAATTAAAGCTGTAGAATGAGAGTCACGGTAATTATATGGACTTTCTGGCCCATCATCCTCCTCTTTCTCTATACGGAGGTGGATGTCAATTGTGTGTGTTAAACATAAGCACTTTTCATTTCATGAAAAATTTCCGGTTTGAATTCGTGAGACCATTCTAAGATAATTTCCTCCGTCTTTTATTTAAACGCTAACATCTCATCCACTTCTATATTTCTGTCGTTCTCATACTTTTTTCGATTGGCGTTGGGAAAAAGATTGGAAATACTCGTAGCTTTTCTTCACATCCACTCACGTTTATTTCAACCCTGAATTGTTCAATATTTTTTAACGGTTCGTAAGAACAAGAAAAAAATGAGTCACGAATTCTTTTATAAAATGAGTTTGCGCACACCAAGGTTCCCTCAGGGGACATTGCACCACAGCCGATCAGTGAACTGATCGTCAACAGAAAATGACCGTCCTGCTGAACACGCAGGCCATGGAGGGGGGCATGAGGCAGGAATTTCTGTACAAGTCTTACTCCTTCTTCGCTTTGCCCTTTTTGTCGTCTTTTGAGGTGTTATATATTGGTCAATTTATCCACGTTGAAATATTTTACTTCACGGGCCTTAACCGATGAGTTCTCGGGTTTCACCTCATTTTCTTCCTCCCGATCGATCAATGTTGATAAATATTTGAACGATTCAAAAAATTTATTTCTACGTGTGCTCGATCAGTTAGAACATCAGTTTGAATTACTGAGCTAATTGAGATACGGTCACATTATGTAGATCAATTTTTTGTGGCTACAAAAATATTCAATCAGGGGCGCTCATTATGATCACTTGGAAAATTGCTTAAATAGTCCCTATTAATAGAGTGATGTAAAATTTCCTTTTGTCGCAGGAACGATATTTTAAAGAACTATAAGCCATGAGAAGGCATTTCAGAAACAAAACTTTTTTTCGGAGTGCTGACAAATCGCTAGCCTTTGTCCACTAATTTAAAAAATATACGCCATCATCAGAAAATCAAATAAACCTGAGGTGACAGTCACAACTTTTCATTGAACATTGTTTTCTTCTCCAGTGCATGGCGAAAGCGAGCTGCGAAGGAGCGGTGCGGGCTGCAAAGGACCTCTACGACAAGGGCTTGCAAAATATCGTACGCCTCGAGCGTGTGGTGACCTCGGACGAACTAGAAACTGAAAATTCTCACCTCACAGAGAGTGCTCGAGAGCTCTACCAGCACCGGAGTGCAAAGATGATGGGTAGGATTTTCGAGACCTGTGAAAAAGAACTCGAAGAAGTAAGTTGACCAATTCTATGAACTAATATATATATAGCAACTTTTTACTTTCTTCTAGCTCCTTTTGGAAATATGCAAAAGATTCCGCGAGTCATGTTGTTAGGAACATGCCTGGTGTATTAGCGTGTTGTAAATCACTAACTTTTCTATTATATAAAACTTGGTTATTTTTTGCTAAAAAAAATCAATTAAGTTAAATATCGAAACCAAATTTAGACTGCGCCAAACTGCCGAGACTTTCTAATTTTATGTTCAAGAGAGGCTGCATATTTTTACATTTCATTTCTTGTTCAGGAGCTTGCCTCTGTTTTCCGTCACTACAACGAGCTAAATCAGACCAACAACGCAAGAAAAAAAGCTGAGGAAGATCGCCACAGAGTAGAACAAGAGCGCGATGAGATTGAGCTCGAAGCAGCGGTGTGGGCAGCAAAAGAACACTACGAGACAGAGATGAAGGATATCGTCGGGCAGGATCACGTGATAACCTCCGACAAGTTAGAAACCGAGCATTCACGTTTGACGCAAGAAGCGTTGCAGCTCTACAGAAGCAGAAGCCGTAGAACGAGCACTATCGATAGCTGTGAGGATCAGCTCGAAGAAGTAAGTTCATTAATTTTGAGAAATCTGCTAGCTCAATACTCATTCTACCAGCTCATTGGGGGAGTGCCAACCGATAGGAATGAATTTTTACAAATGTGTGCATTACAATTTGGTTTGGTATATTTCATTCACAAATGGAAATGTTACGGATTGACAAAGACTTGCTCGACATCATTCATGATACACTCACTCTGCTGTGATCCATTGTATGATACGATCTCAATTAATCGTTGTAATAGATCACTCAAAGAAATTTTGATGCACTCGTGTTTGTCAAATGGCAATTCAGTTAAATTTTGACACAAATCAGAGCATCACCTTTCTCCAAATTCTCAAGCAATTGGGAAAGGTAAATCCCATATTCACGTTTTAAATAATTTTAAAAATATGGTTAAAATATGAGCAGTTTTTGAAAGTTCTGAATGGAATATAATTCTCTACTAAAATCTTAAGATTTTGATTTTAGTTTCGAATTCTCAGATATTTTCAGCCATCAAGTGAATTCACATGCTGGTTTGAAAAAGTGAAACATACATGTGAAATAGCACTGACAACACTGAATACGTCATGTTGACACATTTCTGTGTGTCGTATCAGCACATGACTCTCAAAAGTGCGTCATAATGCATCAATTAATGTTGTCTATTCAAAACACACTTTTGTGTATCGGTTTTATAACACGTGGACGCACGAATGTTTGTCGGTTTTGTGACAAAATGTTTCTCAGAACAGGATATATTTGTTAGGATATCTCTGCAGGATCTACATCAATGGCTCAATTTTCCCCAAGAGTATCATATCTTGAGCTTCATTTGCCCGCTTTCAAGGATTTTCCAAGCTGCTTTCGCTCATTTCTTTTTAAAGCAGAAAGTTTGTTTATTCATTCTGTATCTTTAAATTTCGTTTATCAGATATTGAATCCTCAATTGTTTTTTTAATACAGTCAAATTTTCTTTTGTTTTGGGAGAAATTTTATGAGTTACACTAGAAAAACATTTTAGAAATATGAACGGACTATCCGGCATGTAAAGAGCAGTCAATCAAAACGGTATCAATGGTCGTTCTCTATTTTTATTTCTCACTGAAACTGTACGGAAATAAAAACACGGAGAAGCAATGTTTCAACGCTCGCGATGAGGCAACAGGCGCGATACAAATGTTGCTCAGAAAATGTTGCTGGATGGCCAAAGTTTACGCATTCGTTTCACAATAAATCTGAACCGAATTGTAGAGTACTCAATAAAACTGTAGAAATTATTTTTCCAGCTTACGCATTTGCTGCAGAGCCTGCAAATTAGAGGCAAATATAGTGCACTGTTATATTCATAGAGCTGAATGACAAATGGCTGAAAATTTTCACTTTCTGTGTTAAACTAAAGCAATTTTTCTCTGTTCTCAAGTATGATTTGTTACACAGAAACTCTCAATGGTTTTCAATCACTATAAGAGGTTACGTGAGACCAGCAGCGCCAAAAGAACAGCTGAGGTAAAGCGTAACCAAGCACAATCACAACTCAATATAATGGAGCTCGAAGCAGCGGTGCGGGCCTCAAAAGAACTTTTCGACGATGGAATGAAGAAAATCGTCCGACCGGAGCAAGTACTGAGCTCGGACGAGCTGGAAACCGAAAGCTCCAGCCTGGCCGAGACTGTTTTGGAATACTTCCGAAGCCGAAGCCGAAAGACGAATAAAAACGCTTTCGTAGATGCTGAACAGGATCTCAATAATGTAAGTCTTCAAGTTTTATGAACATTAACATCCCATGTGATATTCGATTACATTATGATGGGAACATTGCGACCTGACTACTTCGGAACTGTGCCATAAGTTTCATAAAATTTAAAACAACGAAGTTTTGAAACTTCGATTTGGATTGCTCCGCATCAACGAAGACTGTGCTGTTCTTAATAGTAGAAGCCAACTTAACCGATGTTATAAATTACGGGCAAATTTTTTTCAATTTCGCCTCCTACATCTATTCTCTCTTTTCGCAGAACTTTCTGTGACCTCCATTTTTAATACAGTCTTGTCATAAGGATTAATCTGGCGCCGTGCACGGACTTTCCTGACCGTATTCGTTTGAGTGTTTTCAAATAGGAAACTGTTTTTTTCTTCTTTTCTGTATTCAATTTTAGCCTACGTGATCTGAAACGTTAGGCATGTTTACGTAAGTGCGCTCATCTAATCCATATTCCTCTGATACTTTCCTCCTGGGTACCTTAGATTCAAATCTTTCTACAAACTGCAACAGTTCATCCTACGTGCAAAGGATTTTTAATTCATACGCAATCGATGTTCGTACCCAAACTTTATTTTCACTCAAAAAGCGTGGCCAGCATGTGTAAACGCAGTGATTTGAAGTTTAAGATGTAGAAACAGATATGTAGTCAATATTATTTTACCATTCTCTCTCACTCTTAAAATCAACATCTACACCAACATTTACATAATCGTTTATCACATGAGGGGGTGACCCCTCATGGGTGGTTTACCACATGGTTTATCGTTTACCACATGAGGGGGCTTGATAAGTCGAAAACTTTATAAGGAGATCATTTCAATTAACTTCACATAAAATGAGAGTTCTATAGAAAAGAACCATTTTCTAATTTGTTATTCATTCCTGACACTGAAGATGAGTTGAGCTGCACTCGAAAATGTTATTTCTAATACGTACATTAACAATGAATGTCATAGACAAAATAACCCCAAGCAGTATTAAATGGTGAATACATTTTTGTAAGAACTCACCCAAATCCATTGTAGACTGGATAAAATCCGTCCAGCTTTAGAAACGGAACGTTTGACCACGTCTCTTATGTATATGTATTTTTTTTTGCAGGAGCTTTCCAAAATTTTCGTTCACTATAAGAACCTAAATGACAGCAACGGTGCCAAAAAAAAAGCTGAGGAAGAGTGTCACAGAGCCGAACATGAGCGAGACAATACTGAGCTCGAAGCAGCTGCGATGAAAGCTAGAGAGGTCTACGAAAATGGGATGAAGGAGACCGTTCAACCGGAGCGCTTGCTGAGCTCGGATGAGCTAAAGACAAAACATGCGCAATGGATCGAGAAGGCGTTGGAACTCTACCGAAGTCGAATCCAAAGGATAAATAATGTCAATTCCGACAGCATTGAGAGCCAGCTCAAAGACGTAAGTGGGAAAATTGGTGAACAAAAACTGGCTCATTCCTAGTTCATCATGTTCAGTGTTAGAGCATGGCTAAAAGAGGTATGACATTTTGCTAACATGCATCACACTTTTTCGAAAGAGTTATGTTGAAAGATCATGTTTTCTATAATCCAGAGTGCTACTGAGTGGCTAAGAATCCATAACTTTTTGATGCACTCGGATCGTGTTTACTGATGAACCTCGGCCCATCGAGGGCATGGGTTCTGTTGTAGAAATTTGTTGGAATCTTTCTTCCGTACCTATTGCTTTTATTTTTAGCTGATGCAAAGCAATATCCGAAATATCATATTCCAACATGAACGAATTTTTTTAGCTGTGTACATTTATTTGTTGTCAAATAGTAAACCGTATCATGATTTCATAATTCTCTGAACCTTGTGTATAAGAAGTGAAAAACTTAAAATATTTCCGTAAACAATAGTTTTTTCCTTTAACACATTCAGACCGTTTCCAGTTTCTCTCTTAATGATTTTTTTTTTTAATACCTAAAAATAATTATTTTAACTGAAAAGGATGACTAATTCTCACGGTGTCAATGAACGAGCCCAGACTTGATACCTGCTTGAGATGTGGAGTCAGTGTATGCGAATACATCGCTTCAACGCACTCAATTTGGACCTGTACTCGAAGCAGATTTTGGCAAAAAATGTACGTTCAGTTGAAAAATAATTCAGATCAGAACGTATTTTTTTCTGCCGCAATATTATTATTAGAAAACAAGTCCTTGGGTTACAGAATATTTTTCGAGAATGATCTTGCTATTGAGCATATTAAGCGTACAAAAAGAATACTGCGCGTTAGCTTCATATTTAAGCTTATGCCGCTGGCAATTTCGTACACTTGGATATATAAAGAATCGCCAACAAATTTCTCTTGCCTCATAATCATAGAAATAGATTTAAATTGATTAATTCTTCGTCAATAGTGATACCTGAAGAGAATGCACATTTCTATGCGGATTATTTGTTTTACAGCTGCTCTCATTGGTTTTTCATCACTACGAAATGCTAAACGCAACCAATATTGCGAAAAAAATGGCTGAAGATGGATGCAACAAAGCAGAACAGGAACGCAATAAAACAGAGCTCGAAGCAGCGGTGCGGGCCGCAAAAGAACTGTACGAGAAGGGGATGAAGAATTTCGTCCAACCGGAGAGCGAGCTGAGCTCGGATGATCTTGAAACCGAACATTCGAGCCTGATTCTGAGTGCGTTGGATCTCTACCGAAGCTATAGCCGAGATTCGACTGTTACCATGTTCGTCAGCGCTGAAAATGAGCTCAAAGAAGTAAGTTGGCTATTTGTTTGAACCAACATTATTGAATTCTCAATGCGACGGCAGGGTTGGGCACGGATATGCAAACACAACGTTTATTGTTCATGATTTTAACTATGAGCAAGTACAAAATTATTACATGCTACACACAAATTCGGTATAACGATGGAGTGGCGATTCTAAATTTTGACTATTGTAAAGTGATTATCAAAACGTGAGACGATAGTTCAAATGCTCAGCGTAGAATTCTCCACCTTCGAGATAGTAAAATATATAAGGTCGCAATTTCATTCGTTCCGAGCGCAGTCAAATGGTACTGTGAATGAGATGACCTTCGAACTCTGCCTCGAAGTGGAAACCATGATCACAACGTCTCTTCTTAAACAAGAATATCGCTTAATTAAAGCCGTTCCCGAGCGGATAAAACGAAACCCGAAAGGCTTCTTGAAAAACGCGAACGTATGAGCTAGGCACCAATAAATAAACAGTGGGGAATTACAGCTTATGAATTTCAGAAAGAGTTTTCTCACCATGAAAACAGGTTTTTTAATGGTTTTCGCGCCCATTTCCTCATCATGTGAAGGTCTTTTTTATTTTTTTAGGACCATAGGGCAAAATCGACGTCAAAACATTTGTTTCTCCTTTCAAAGATTTTAGCTTAGAATAAACTTTGAGCCTTTCAGTTAAATTTGATGCAAAGACAGTTCGACGCGATTTTGATCAATTGAAATACTTGCTATTCGGTTCTCCAAATCGCTATCCAGCGGACTTCACAATATGATCGATTATTTCAATTCGAGATTTCGAGCTTTGTCCAAAGTTCAGTATTCTGTGGCAAATTTCAAGTCTACTTCCCCGAGCATGGGACAATATTCCACCGGAATTTTATTGGATTGCAACTACATAGTCTTGCGCGACACCGATTTGAAATTGTAGTTGAAAAACGAGGTGATTTTGTTTGAAAAGAAAAATTGGAAGACCATGTGATGCCGGTTTGGTGGGACACTTTCGAGTAAGCTATCAGTGGACACTTTTCAGCATGAACGTTAAGGGTTCAGTGTGAGAGCGCTCGTGTGAAATGAGCCTGCGTGGTGGCGGCAACTTGCTGTCTCTGCGATATGTTTTGTGTTTTCTGTAAATTGTTTCCAATCTGCGCCTAAAGTAGGTACTCTATTAGCTATTTGAGTAGTTATTTCTGTTTAGCTCTTTTTCTAGGCAGTATTTCTTCATTTGTTTATTCCTGTGTTATGCCCCGAGCTCATACGTAATTCTCTTTCCCAGAATTTCCACACTTGGATTGAAGTCAGTTCTATTTTCTTTAGGTAATCACAGCAATGTCTGCACGAAAGCCGTCAATCGGACATATCTTGAGTGAACCTTACTAACCGTGCACGGTATAGCATTGAGGACAGGTTTAAATGCCGGTAAGATTGCTTTCCCGTCTGTACCACAATCTGTTTGGGTATCTCGCACCAGATGTCATCTCGGTATCATACATACTCTCTCATACAACTTTCACTGTCGAAAATTCTCCTGGGCTCGTCAAACTTGGAAAGAATGCCCGATCCTGAGTTGCACACTTGCCGGTAATGGACCCCTTATAGCCATTGCAAAACATAAGAGCGATCTCTGATCTTTTGGACGTTGCCCATGTAAGTTCTTGGGTTCACTACTGCGGTGATAGCAGACACTAACGGGATTACACGGAAACATTTTTACCTTTTCATCACTTATCCTTACACTCTACATGAATGTTCTTTCGCTTTCTTCCTAGTCAAACATCGCGTTATGTATTCAATTCATTTTCTTGGAGCATTTTTTAGTATACCTATAGTCCCGTTTCGTCTACTATCGTTCTCCTACCTGGCTCCATCATTAGTCCAACCTATACTGAAGCTAACTTTTCTCGAACGAACTGGAGATTGTGCTGCCTGCTGAATATCAACATCATTGAATGAATATACCTTTAGAAGAAGGTAAATTAATACATGTATCGTTGCATAAATTTGAAAAAAATGAAGTTTTTGTGATCTATTCCTTTCGCAATTTTGATACTCTTGCCACACCCTGTAGCTCGGTTAAGGGAACATGGCGAACCGATTACATCAAAGCTTTTTCTAAAATATCTCGGCTATCTCCATTAAAGTTACAAAATCATGGTTTTATAAACCAGACAGCCAGCGAATAGACGGAGATTTTCTCAACTTTTCTGAAAATGGACTTGCATTGGTGATGTTCTCTGCGCGAATTCTGATAATTGTTGCCGTAGACCTCTGGGAAATTTGTCAGTGTGTTTCGTCTGGATCGATTTTCATGATTTCTTTGCCTTCAACAGAGAGATGCGCTAAAGATCCTACGCGTGCACTAACTTTTTAATATTCGTTTTCCGTTGGCGGCGAATGAAAAATGCATTCATTTTGGAACATTTTTATTTATGGTTTCTTTACGTAAACTTATGCATGAAAGTTTTGCGTGCACGCTGTCATTTTCTCATGACATAGCAACTCGTAGTTTTTTCAGAATTATAATTTTTTCGAGACCTTGAATTTTGATCCTGGAAACAAGTAGTAACAAATTCCTACAGAACCAATAAACGAGATCGGGTTCTATTTCTCGCTGAAAATGAGAGCAGTTTGTGAGAAAGCTCTGCTTGGATTTACTCAATAGGGAGTGGGGACTTTATTCCGGAATTGCTTCACCATTCTAATTCGTGACTGATATAAACTTGTAAGCCAATATCATTCTGATTCGCTGCTGTAATATGCATGTGAGCCAAAAAATACTTTATTGCTCTTCAGAATGAACGTCAAATTACACAATTGTGTCGTCACAAAGTCGTCAAATTACACTATTTGATCACAAATGTTAAAAATATTTTTCTGCCGAACTATCAAAATCAACTGAAAATTGAACCGACTTGCTGCAATGTTAAAATGTTTAAGCATTTTCTCATTTTTTTCTTTTACAGGAGTTCTACTTTTTTATATTTCTTCTTTTACAGGCGCTCTACTTGATTTTCTTTTACTCTGAAAGTCATCTTTTCATTTTTCTTTACCTCTTCGTTTACATGAGTTCTCCTGGCCCTCCGTTCACTATAAAAACATTTTCTCACTTTTCCTTGTCTCTTCTTTTACAGGATCTCTCGGCGCTTTTCAGTCACTATAAATCCGTAAATGAGATAAACGTTGCGAAAAAAATTGCCGAGGATGAGCGCTATGCAGCAGAGCGTGAATGCAATGTGATGAATCTGGAAGCAGCGTGTGGAGCAGCAAAAGAACTCTATGACAAGGGGATGAAAGAAGCAGTCTGGCCAGACCGCGTACTGAGCTCAGATGAGCTAGAAGCCGAACATACGCGATGGACCGAGACTGCGTTGGAACTCTACCGAAGACGAAGCCGAAGCCGAAAGACAAATGATATCATTTACAACACCTGGGAAAATCAGCTTAAAGAAGTAAGTTTTAAAACTTTGTGAGCAATCATTTGTTCAGTCATGGTTCAGTTTGTTCATTATTAGGGCATTACTACATAGATTTGTGACTTTTTTCTAACGGGTAACATCCAATTTCTTGTAAGTAATGTTGTATATTTGAGTTTTTACAAATCAGAATCATTTGGACTGAAGGAAAGTGCCAACTTTACTTGAAAATGCACGCATTCTTTTGTTGTTTACTGTAAAATCTCAGCTATTGTCATGAATTTCAATAAAATCTGTAAGAAATATCGCGTCAGAATTTATTTATATGATTTCCTGGTTTGAAAGATCAGTGTATCCATTGGATTAGGCGCATGGGCGAAAATTTTAATCAATATTCGCTCATGTTTTCAACAAGCAAGCAGATTCTCAAGTCCTTCAAAACTTTCATTTCGGTTTCTCAAATATTAAACTGATGTAGTTTGTGAGTGAACGTTTATATTATCTGTTAATTTAATAAGCCTTTTGTTAGTTACCTCAAGGCTAGATTTTTCACCAAAACTTCAACAGTTGATCAGAGATGAAAACCGTTATCTATTCACACGGCATCAGTAAACGTACCCAGTGTTTCTCTCTTCAAAAACTGGCCAGAATATAAGAATGTTTTCCATCAACTAACTCAATACAACACTTGGCATGATCTTTGCTTCGCTAATGTCGTTTACTGTTGACAAACGCCTAAACCCATTCCTTCGTAATTGTTTAAAAAAAAATACAGAAAGGAACTTTTCTCATAAATCCAAAAATTTTGCAGGCAATTTCGAAGCTATGTGTGCTTCATGAACCCTGAAGATGGCAGTATATTCAACAATAGTGTACCTCGCACCTTTTTATAGATAAAATTTAGTTATAATTAGCTGTCTAATTATTTATAGCAACCCATCTAAATCATTCCTAAACTGAATGAAACCTCTCAAAGTTAAAAATTCTGATCTTCTGCATACCACTTATTAAAACAATTTAAAGCAATTTATGCAATTTAACCCAAATGAACCGTCAAGTAAATTATCTTGCAAGTCTATTGCAATGGACATATGGCCCGAGCTGTGAGTTAGGTAGGCCTTCTTTTTGTTGAAAGAAAATGTTTTTTGCTACGTTACGGACCATCTTTTTTCGGTTGAAAGCTGTCTTGTTTTTCATCACCTACTACTTTCTTCTTCAACTTTATCTTATTTCATAAACTTCTTTCTCAACTTACTGTTTCTCTGCCAATTCTGCATAGATTTCGCGTTCCCTTTTTTCTATACTAAATGGGGTCTTATTCCTTCCTCTCTTCGGAACGCTTTTTTAGCTGTTAGGGAGGCTTAAACTAACATCTAATATAATCTGTAATGGACGTATTTGAGTGTTGGTTGTTGTGGGCACGAATAAGTTATGAGTTCAGTAACTTCATGTGTATTCTATCATCAACGCTATTAATAGCCTATTATAAGGTGTAAAATTATTTTCAACCTAGTATGCATAATCTAGTCTCATGCTGGACTGGTCAATGAATGAGTTTCCACAGAATTAGATCCTCAAGTTTACAACAATAGTTAAAATGTTCCAAATAAGAATACATAATTTTAGAACAGACTTAGAACCAATTTCATAAAACATTGTAAATTCCCCAATCAAGTTTAATCATCTAGAGAAAAAATTCAATTTGATAACCTAGAGCATCAAATTTTTGATAAAATAGTAATTAAAGATTGTTTTCGCAAGCTTAGTGTGATCATTTTTCACGGATTTCAAGTGGAATCGAATTCCAGGTCTGAGTTCCAATGAAGAAGATACTCTGTTGAGATTGTGCTTTTGAATAATAAGGAAACCTAAATTCACTTTTATTTCGGGTTATATTATTAAAATGACCAGTTTATGCAGATAATATTTTTTTTACATTTTTTTCGCCCGAATTGATCAACATTTTATGTATAAAATTACTTGTGGAGAGCTCATGCAGATCCGAAGGCTCAAATGGTATTTTCAAACTTTCAAACTTTAGAATATCATTCGTCCCACAGGAGTTCGCTTTGGATTTCGATTATTACAAAGAACTAAATGAGACCAACAGTGCCAAAAAAAAAGCTGAGGAAGACCGTCACACAGCCGAACAGGAACGCAATGCAACTGAGCTCGAAGCAGCGGTGCGGGCCGCAAGAGAGGTCTACGAACAGGGCATGAAGGGCATCGTCCGACCGGAGCGGGTGCTGAGCTCGAACGAACTAGAAACCATGCATGCTAGCTGGGTCTTGAATGCTTTGGAGGAGTTCCGGAAACGAGAACGACAGACGACAAAGAACATTTTCGACAGCAAGGAAACCGAGCTCAAAAAAGTAAAATCCTATATATATATAATGAAAAAATACCATCACATTTGAGTTTAACGTAGCTTATCATAGGAGCATGGTCAACTGAATAACATGAAGTTTTGCCACTAAGTTTAGAATAATTTCACGGGAAATAAGAAGCCTAAGTTTTCTCACACCACAGTGTCTTTCAAATAATTCGGAACAGAGTCATTTTCTATGCTCCAAAGTATCATCAAAGTATGATGATGCTTTGAAATTTCGAGTTTATTCAGTAGACCAGGTGAACTAAAGTTTATTTGATGTGAACACATTGAGACACAATGAAGTTTTCTACCTGCTATTTAGAGCTGGATATGTCACGATTAACTAACGCCATTTTCAGCGACTCTACTGCTTTTTTGATGTCCTTCGTTAGAGCTGTGAAGCTTTTTTTGGGCTTTCCATTCACTATTACATTTCGCTTCTTGTGATAACGTTTATTTTTAGAAAAATGTGGTGAAACACATTAAATGGCCTCAATTTTCAACCAAAAATAGTCATCCATGTCAGGCGAGTTGGAAAGCCGAAATTCATTCCCAAAAAATCAAACAGCGGATCTCTTGAGCAAGTCAACGGTTTGGCTTCCGCGTGAGCGGGAGCCGAGTCCTGTTAACCGATGAACTTATTTGAAGCCTCGGCCTGCATATATTCATTGATTTATGTATTTGCAAAACACTTCTGTAGAATTTGGCATTCGATCACTTTTCACCCTCAATCGAGACCGCGCAGAGGGTTAAAATGCTAGTTGGTTTCTTCGTTGGTTTCCCAGCATTATTCGGCATTTGACTTTGGATTTTAAACTATTTATACCTTCAACTTCCTAACTTTCTGTTTGCCTGATATCAAGAACTTGAAATTTTCCCACAAACGCTTCTGTGATCTCTTGAAAAGGACAAACTTTTACTTAGTTATCCAGGAAGAATATTTTCTCAAAACTCGAACCGTAGACCATGAATGTACAGATAAATTAATTCACGAGTATCGGTAAACTTGCATGGAGATGTATTTATTTTCGAAATTCGTGACCGGTGTTTGAGAGCGGAATGTTTCATCGCATACGATGAGGCACTAGTTATGACGCAGTAACTACTTCATAATGCTCGCTGGCATGTGAAAATTCATTAAAGTAAATAGTTACTTCGCAATAAACTAAAGTAAATACTTTAGTACCGTACAAAGGTACTAAGTACTAAAGGTACTTAGTACCTTTAGTAGGTACCTTTAATTTAGTACCTTTACTTAGTACCGTCATATATTAGTACTAAAGGTACTAATATTTGATATCGAATATGTAACAAGTACAGCCTTGTCAGGAAATAGGTTGGATAAATTCCCTGAAGTAGCTAGCTATGTATATGTAGGGTTGTCTGCCACTTATAGACTAATAGAGATTGGTAGAATATGCTTGAGTTTTTTCATGTATTAACATTTTTAAATTCCCTTACATAATACATTAACTTACTCTAATTTTGAAAACTGTTACCTGTGTACATATACCTCCATATTTTTTACAGGATCTCTATATGATTTTCCTTCACTATATAATGCTAAACGCGACCAACCAAGCGAAAAATACAGCTGAAGAAGAGCTTCACAAAGCAGAACAAGAACGTAAAATATTGGATCTCAAAGCAGCGATGAGGGCTGCAAAGGATCTCTACGATAAGGAGATGAAGAAGTTCGTCCGACCGGAGCGCGTGCTGAGTTCTGACGAGCTCGAAACCATGCATGCGCACCTGTGCCAGGACGCCTTGGAACTCCACCGAAACGGCAGCCAAACGTCGACGAACAGCATGTTCGATAGCTCTAAAAAAAAGCTCGAAAAGGTTAGTCTCCGAACTTTACCAACAGACACTATTTTACTCTTTCTTTCATGATTCGACAAGCTCGTTATGAGAATATGGCCTGCCGATTGTTACGAAGTTTTTGCATAAGTTCTCCATAATTTTCCGTTACCTACGTAATCATAGCACTTAACGTTTCAAAACCAGAATGCTCCAGGTTGACTAGGATTTTCTCAACTTCACTGAAAATGCACTCACTCTGTTGTATTTACAATGCAACCAGAGTAAATTGTTGAAATAGATAGTTTAAAATTTACTCTAATGCCTTTTCGAGATTTATTTCTGTGTGTAATAGGGCACCGTGTTCTTTTAGTTCAATACTTTTGTGCATGAATTCGGAACCTACAATTGCGGCGCCACGGAGCCATCAGGACGGTAAATCGGACGCTTAGAGGAAAACTTTGGAGAAGATTGAATCTAAAATTAAGTCAAAAAAAGCAAATTTCTCTCTTGCATCTTAACTTGGTAATAATTACTCAGTCAGGAACAAATCGAGGAAGTCTCAACACGTTCAAAATAGAAAAGCTAACACAAGAGTATACAGAACAAAAGTTGACGGGCAGCTCAGGCATTACAATGGTCAAGTCCCGCAGTCCGTAAGCAATAAACAGATCACTGCACTGGATCATTAAAGGAAATGAGAACATTAGCCTGGAATAGCTGATACTTCTCATGCGGTGAGATCTAAATAGCGCGGGCCGGGAGCAAATCACCGCTGAAGTTAGGGTAAAGATGCGTGATGGGAGACTAGGTCACCGCAGACAAACACAGCCACCGCAGATAAACACAGCCACCGCGCAGACAAACACTGCCACCGCACAGACAAACACTGCCACCGCACAGACAAATACTGCCACCGCACAGACAAATACTGCCACCGCACAGACAAACACTGCCACCGCACA
>JACJUY010010931.1:12616-27314 GCA_014220935.1 Platorchestia sp. MABIK
TTTTTATCACGGGTACTGTTATGAGAAATAAATTTGTTAGTCATCCACGTCTGGAAAATTTGTTCAAGAAAGATATTGAATCCCGTCATTTTTGGCGGGCCGTGCACACTAGTAATCAAAAAAGAGCCTATTCATACCTAGTAAATTAGTTAGCCAACTGTTGAATTACAGCGTTTAATCAGGCCCGCTAACTGAATTTACTACTTTTTACTCCCGATGAGTCACGTACGGTCAGTGAGTGAAAGCTATGTAGCATGAATAGCTAAACACAGTAAAAACACAGTAGCAACATAAAATTATAATACTTTTACAGCTAAAATCTATATAGTTTGACCCAATTTTCATCTCTTAACGTATGTGACAGATTAACAAAAATCAAACCAAATAAATAAAATTGAAGGCGTATTTTAAAGTTTTTGTAAATTTAATATAGAAGTAGCTGAAAATTTTATTTTAATTCAGCATGTAAATCGCCGTACATTACGAATCCTGCATTTTTCTTCTGTTTTAAGATGTTTGAAAAATTCACAAACAATCTTATAGTTGGTTGCGTATATGCAGATCTTTTTGATTTTGGGGGCTCTCGAATTTTAATGTTTTCTTTTCGCCAAAGGATGTATTTTGGTGTGAAAAACACGAAAATGATGACCATTTTGTGGAGATATTCATTAGGTGTTCCCAATCTAACCAAAGGTATAATTTCAAACACCTCCCTGTTAATCATAGTGAAAATTTGGTGGACCCTGCAACAGGTGCACACACTCAAATGATTGAGAGTGTTTGGCATAGTTTAAAAATGAAAAAAAAAACGTCAGGGAGGCACTCACGGACAAATGATGGACTCGGATCTGTGTGAATTTGCGTGGCTAAAACGTACCGAGAAACCGCAGTATTTTCATAAAATATTAATGGATATCTATAAGCAAATTTCAGGCCTAATAAATAATTTCTCCACAAAATGGTTATCATTTTCGTGTTTTTCACACCAAAATACATACTTTGGCGAAAAGAAAATATTAAAATTCGATAGGCCCCAAACCGAAAAAAGCAGTGTTTGCTTCTGCACACTGTGTGTGTTAGTACATACGTATACTACTTGCGTTCACGCTGCTATTTCTGAGGCTAAATGCTACATTATATTACTAGTTTACGCCTGTAAATGGAGAAAAATATTTTTAATTTATTTAGTCGGAAAATAACCTCAGTTGGCAAATAAAGATTGCTAAACAGTGAATACTTGTTTGTTCATACATGCTGATAACGGTATCATACAAAATAAAGCGGAAAGATGACGCAATCGAAAAACTTAGTCCGGGATACGATTCAAACGATATAGTTAACATAGCAAGAGCATGTTTATCATTCCTAATCGAAAACTTTATTGTCATATTATTAGATATATTAGTAAATAATTTTATAAAAACACCCATATAGGACTTATAATGATTTGATCTTAATATAATTTTAAAAGTATCGGTATCGGTATTTCCAAGTATCGGAGTATCGGTATCGGCCGAAAAAATGATACCGGTACATCACTACTCCTTGGGGGGCATAACATAGGCAGTAGGTACAGTTAGGTTGATCTTTCTTATGCTTTGGGACTGGCTCGTCCAGAGGGTTTACTATTACATTACCTCAGCAATAGATAGGCTTTGGAACTTATGTTTTTCAAGTTTTACATTGTAAATCAAAGTATTAGTTTGAGGCTTGTTTGGATATTTGACAGTTCTAAATTTATATGCTTCAAGTGGGAAATTTTATATCCTCAAAATAGGATTTAGAGGTATTTCACTTGGAAACATCCTGAATTTAATAATTTCTAAAACAATTTGTAGCATTTTTTCTTGAAAAATAACGCTGAGGGATTCTACTGAATTAAATGTTTTTGTAACCAATTCGTTCAAGGAAATGAGGTCAATTTGTGTAATGCAACTTGTTTAAATGTTCAACATTAAGCGACAAACTAGATGCTGGTAGCTCTAATAAATCACCCTGAAAGGCCTGGTGTTGTTGCTGCTTCAGCCATTGAGTTCCGTTTGCGGCGAGTGAAGCAGCGGACTTACTTATATACTTCTCCGGCAGTTGGTATCGGTGATACGCGGCGGAGAAGTTGGAACTTTTTATTGATTAAATTTACTTCGGGATATATTACAATTACTGAGCACAAATAAACTAGAATTGAAATTTAGAGAGTAACTAAGGTTTAAATATTAAATACCAGACACTACAACCCTACCTGTTTACTCAGGGAAGAATTGAGCAGTTTGACTATCTGCAGGTCTTAGTTTTCCTATTTCTCCAAATTGCCATTGAAAATCTCATTACCAGTGCCTGTTCTTCAAAAATAAAAATGAACTAAGTATTTTCAACTTTCAACTTTGGTCAGATGTCAACAACAATTGATGGCTTTGTGTTTTTCTTAGACCAAACTGTTGTTGGATGATCTCTTGCTAATTATAAAGGTGTGATTGTGCAGGTGCTGGGTGCAGATCCTAGCGACATCCCAGAGCATGTGAGTGATGAGATGATCTGGCGGCTGTTGCTCAACGTGCTCACTGACGGCCCCAGGCGGGAGAGGCTGCGGCACCTCAACACCATGGACGACGCGGTGCGGCTCATGCGCACCTCCCGCAGAGTCATCGTGCTCACCGGCGCCGGGGTCTGTGGCTCAATATTCTTCTGCTCATGCCATTTTTTTCATTGACGCTGCTACTAGAAAATAGTACCAAGTCATAGTACTACTTGGTTACTGTAGTTGTTGTTCTCAATTTCAGTTTTGATGTTCTTGGGTGAGATATTTAATGTTTTTGTGTTAGCTGGATTTATACTGTCAGAGAACGATGCTTTCTTAATGCTCAACTTAAGAATGCTTGGAAATTGAACTGATGCTTATAAAAACTCGATTGTGTCTAAAACTGGAAACTAACCTGTGTTTTCTCAATTTTTTTTTATCAAGTTTGTTGCATTCTGTGGCACTAAAGAAATTAGTTCAAAACTTACCATTTAACTGTATGTACTTTGTAGACTAAGGTTTCTTAGTATACATAACATGCTTCATTATTAAATATTCCTCTCTTATATTTACTTCAAGGATATCAAAAGTCATCACTCTAATTATCAAAGTATTGAACTTTTTTATTAATGAATGTGTCTAATGTATTTCGAAGAATTTATGAACTTGCCACACTAGAACTCTTGTAGTTTGAACTTTGGCGTGTTCATGTCTTAATTAAACTTAATCTCAGGAACTGATTTTGAGAAACCTTACAGTTGAAGTAATATTTGAATGATTGTACCTACATGAAATGATGGGATAAATTGTTATAAATTTAGCGTCTTGATGTTTATTTGATTTACATTGCATTGCCTTGGTTCTAGAGTAAAATTTCTTTATTTTTAAATTTTGTTCCAGTAAGGCAGGATTTTACTCTTCTCAAAAAGCTTCAGAGATATACTTTCCTTCCTTTTTTAGTGTTGAATCTGTAGTAAGGTTGTTTCTCTGACTTCATAAATTAAATACCAGACCTACTTACGATTTCTAAGGAAATATAAACTCTAGTCTATAATTGAGAATGTTCATAACTCAGGATGCCTTGTACTTGAGATGTTCATAATTAGAGGGTTCAACTGTACCCTATATATGCGCTTACTATATATTTTTTGCGTACGAATGTTTGAAAAAGAAAACGAGTGGAGCTAGTTGGTCTTCAGGGCAGCTAGTATTTTGGTTTGAAAATCACAAATTTTTATTGAAGTTTGGCAGTTGAGAATGAGGTTTTGTAGTACGACGAGTTCAGTAAAGCTGCATGGTTTGTAGGGTTTTGCTAACAGTTTTGAGTTATGTGCTTGGTCTAATTATATGAGAAATTTGTGTTCTTGCAAAGAAATGATTTTCAATTTTGTCACTATTCCGCGATCATTGTTGCAGTACATTGTATGTACGGTATTATGTAAAAATTGCAAGATTAATTCCTGACAAATTTGTAAATTTATCAGAACATTGATTGGCAAATTTTAGTTTAATTTGTTTATTTTCAAATTTTTATATTACTCATCAAGAGCTCAAGTTTACTTCTGTTTGCTGGTGACTCATTTGTTTGGCGCAAATGTGTGCAGGTATCAGTGTCGTGCGGCATCCCGGACTTCCGCAGCCGCGACGGTATCTACGCTCGTCTGGCGGTGGACTTCCCTAACTTGCCAGATCCGCAGGCCATGTTTGACATTAACTTCTTCAGGCGTGACCCAAGACCATTTTTCAAGTTTGCTCGCGAGATTTATCCCGGCCAATTCACGCCCTCACTCTGCCACAGGTATGTCGAAGTGGTGATCATGAATGAACTAAGAAAGGCCTCTTTAGTGTCTTAGGGGGTGAAACTCCTTATATAATACTAAAAATTTGCCACAGGTGTGTTGTGCATTGCCGTACAATTAATTTTCGGGATATTTTGCACGTACAAAACGCTGTTTGATATAGGCTTAATGCATGCTTTAGAACTAAAAAGTGCAGTAAGCAGTGTGTGTCCAGCTGATTTACTTTTAGTAAATTGAGCAGCCAGGCCCAATTTACTTCGTTTGCTTAATTAGTGAGTGCACCAGCTGAGCTTCCTTTCCTGTTGTAGTGGAGCACTTCAGATAGTTGTGGGAAGACTTAAATTTGTAACGGATAGCTTCGTGACGGGAGTTAACAGAATTAAAAGCATTGGAAATTTGAGGAGATTACCGGAAAGCTGGTATTTTTCAACTGTAAAAAAAATCATCTCATCTCAGTGCTCTATAGAACTTCCTAACTCTACCACACACATAATACAGCAATTGAGTGTTTGAAAAGCCTTATATCTTGCGAATGCTCCCCTCAGGGGGCTACAACTATTGTATCTTTGAGAATTAACGTTCCTAGGGGATTATGTGAGGTCCCGAGCTAAAGATTAGGTAGGCCTTCTTTTTATTGAAATAAAATGGTTTTTTTGTTTAGTTATGGACCATCTTTTTTTGATTCACTGCTGTCCTGTTTTTCATCACCTACTACTTTCTTCTTCACTTTTTTTCTTTTTTCATGAACTTCTTTCTTAGCTTACTGTTTTTAAGCACCTTGTGCATAGATTCCGCGTTTCCTTTACTACATACTAAATGGTGCCTTCATCCTTCTTGTCTTTGAACATCTTTGTCATGGTAAAGGGAGGCTAAAACTTCTAATCAATCAATCTTGCAAATGCTTCATTTGCGTTTCTGTTGTAGAGTTCAAGTTGAAAATTTAAGGTATAGTTTGAGAATTTTATGTTGTTAGATGGTAATAAGCTAATTTTCACTATTAATGTACGTTAATCATCATTGGGAAGGATAAAGGTCTCATTGCAAATTATTTGCTTGCACAATTGTTAAAAGTCAATGTTTATCCAAGTAACTCAATTTTGATTACTGTATCCTTAATTTCAGTTGATTGCTGACAGTAACTTGCATCATTGTGCGTGTACTAAGTTAATCTTCTGTACAGGTTTCTCCGTTGCATGGAGAGCCACAACAAACTCTTGCGCAACTACACCCAGAACATCGACACATTAGAGCAGGTTGCTGGGATCAGCAATGTGATCCAGTGCCATGGATCCTTTGCTTCTGCCACATGCCAGAGATGTGGGTTTAAAGTTTCTGCAGGTGTCATTAAGGAAGACATATTCCAGCAACGAATCCCTATGTGTCCCCACTGCACTCCCCCGTCTACGCCCCTTCTTTGTTACGGCTCTCGAGACGCTATTTATAGTCACCACGGTAGCGACACCCCGACACCTCCTATGCACCCCTCAGCGTCACCCTGCGCCTCGCCTGCTTCACCACAGCCTGGTGCTGCTAGTGCTGAATCTCCTCGGCAATCTGTCAGTCCGGCGCATAATCTGGACTCGACGGACTCACCCACACCTAATGATGATGATGATGACAGCAACCTGGAAAGCTTTAATTTGAGTGAGTTCCTTTTGAATGAGTCCGTTTCTGTAGTTGACATCTACTTGATAATATTCCAACTTGAGAAATTGGTGTATGTTCTGGCTATGGCCTTAAAACAGCTGTAATTTCAAGCCATCCGATATGAAAGCAGCTTCTTTATTTTTGCGTTTGTTATAACTAGGACAGGTTTGAAAGCATTTTTCTTCTCTCTATATCGTGTCATTCCATTTGACTGGAATTCTGCAATTGAATAGTGAAGGTGAAATTTTTTACCTTCTCAATGCTGAAAAGTTCGGATTGGCCCCTTGACATTGATTTCAGTGCATAGTGCATTTCGCTTCTATTTCTTGTTTGATAACATGACTCTAATACGCGTTTTCAATTATGAATGGCAGCATCACTCTGTGCGCGGAACGAGAGCAATGGCGTAATGATGCAGTCGCAGCCTATCATGAAGCCAGATATTGTGTTCTTCGGAGAGGGACTTCCTGATGAGTTCCATGACAGCATATCCGAAGATCAGAACCAGTGCGATCTGCTCATCGTTATTGGATCTTCGCTTAAAGTTCGACCTGTTGCCCACATACCCAGTGAGTGTCTAGAATTAACATGGCTGTGGCTATTGGCTTAGGTTGATTAACGTCATCCTTCTTGCGTTGTTTTACGTGACATATAATCATGTGAATTTATAGTGTCAGTGTGTAGTTACTCCTCAGGAGGATACAACTATTGTATAATGGGAATTAGCACTCTCAGGGGAAGATCTGAGGTCCCGAGCTCAGAGTTAGGTAGGCTTTCTTTATGTTGAAATATAACGTTTTTGTTTTGTTGCGGACCATTTTTTTTCGGTGCACTATTGTCTGTTTTTCAGCACTTACTACTTCTTCAACTTTTTTCATGTTTAACTTCTTGTTGAACTTACTGTTTCTATACATCTTATGCATAGATTCTGTGTTCCCTTGTGTCCCCATTAAATGGTATTTCCTCCCTTTGGAACGCTTTTGTTGCGGTTAGGGAGGCATAAACCATCATCTAATTTATCCAAGTATGTAGTATAGGGTTGAACCTGGTAAGTAAGAGAATCTTCCTGGTAAAAAAAAAAAATTGCTCGTGTAGCTGCTCTTCAAATGCAGGGGAGATTGTCTAATTAGATTTTCAGTATCAGTATTCCTATTGAAAATCTTGAAGTTGCATATGTATATGTCCTTGCTTAGTGAAATGTGATGTAGGTTACTTTTAAAAGTATTACCTTCTTCATTGTTAAAGTGTTTTTATCTTACAGATTCGATCCCTCCTCACGTTCCTCAAATTCTCATAAATCGCGAGCCTCTCGATCACTTGACATTTGATATTGAGCTCCTGGGAGACTGCGATGTAATTGTGAACGAACTTTGCCATCGGTAAGTGTTTGTCGAATGTTAAACTCACTCATTATTTGTGAAGCCGAAAGCCTTGGTGGATTACATGAGTTTTCTTTAGTAACACCAGATGTTGATTAGGTGTTCATTTCTTTTTCATAATTTAATTTTGAAAATGTTTTTTAAATGAGTTGAATGGAAAATGAAAGGAAAACAGCAATATGATGAAAAATATTCCCTCAACTTTTGAAATACGAGCGGTTGGTGTATTGGCTGCTTGTGTTCAAAGGTATTGGGTAGGTGTACTTCTGTGATATGAAGGTTTTGGTGCACACAAGTGCGAAAAAATTTAGAAAAGGAGTTTCAGGCTTTCTCTTTGCAGTTATGCTAATGACGTCTTTGCTCTGTTTTTCATTTAATTCATCATTTGAAATTCAACCTAAAGGAAAGTTTTAATACATATACAAATTGAGTTAGGCAGTGTCAAGGAGGCAGTATGAAGACGTAAGTTTATGAAGTGGAGATCCTGGAGAGGTTTGGTTTTCATGAAAAATCAGGCAGAGATAGATCTTTGTGAAATGAAAAATTTAGGTAATGACCGTTATTATTTGTTCGTTTTTGCAGGTTGGGACCTAGTTGGACAAACGTTTGCAACAGCGATGTGCGCCTCACAGAAATAAGAGACTTGCCTCCAAAAACTGAAACACCATCGTCCAGTCCTGCCTTAGCCAGGCCGACTCTTGGCGCTGGTGAGAGTGACGTTGCTGTGACAGGAGCTGGTGCCGCTGCAGTGGCCGATGCTCCGCATCCCAAGGACGAAGATGACATTGAAGCTCTGCGCGCTTGTTGGGCCCCCAAAATTCGTGAAAGTGTTGCTGCCAGATTGCCTGGTGAGGAACTCAACATTCTTTTGTATTCATAGTGCTTCATTAAGGATTTTTATGTTGGTCTCTTGTTTATTAAATGTAAGAGGTTAGATATATGATGTATATTGATTAGATTTCGAAGTCCATCTTTCTGTGGGCATAGAATAGACAGGTAATAGGTTTAAGTTAGTTAGGTTTGTCACAGGGGAGATGCTGTAAGGTTATCTCAGCTGTAGATGGGCTTACGGGTCAGGCTTACGGTTTTTGGTCAGACTTTTATGGATGATTCCTTTATTTTTCATGCTGCCTTCGCTATCTCTTCTTTGTCTTTTCTTCCTCTTCATTCTTAACTTGAGGTTCTATGCATAGGATATCCTAGGTGAGAACACACCTTGTGCATATTTTCCTAGTTTTTTACACTCATTATTAAATGTCCCTTCTGTCTGCTCTCTTGAGTTCACCTTTGTTGTTGCTTAAAGTCACTCGTAAAACAAAAATAATAATTTCGAAATTCGTTGAGCATGGTTGTAGTACTAACGACTCATTGTATTTAAAACTGAATATGTGTGTGTTGTCCATTGAATAATTTTGATAGATGAAATTAGTACAGAAAAAAAGCAGAGAAAGGGGCTGTGGCTAATACGAGCGTATTAGCAGAGATTGCTATCATGGCGTGCAAAAGCAATGAGGTTGTTTTGGTAACTCGCTGAAAGAAGTGGGGCGTAGCTACGTCTCCAAGGTTTAAGGCCGATTCAAAATGACGTGGATAAATTTTTAAAGTAGGTTGTGCTAATCTTTCATTCCTTTTTTTGAGACTACCATCAATGCTCTCATCTCCTTTGTACAGATGTTAATTTTGTTTCTCGTTTAATTTTCAGACAATAGTTATTTGTACAACGGCGGCCATCGGTACGTCTTTAAAGGTGCTGAGGTCTTTTATGACCCCGATGATGACATTGAAGAAGACGATGACAGTCAAAACCAAGATGACGATGATGATGACGACGACGAGGAAGGAGAATTAGTCGATAATGACGATGATTCATCTCCAGTACGCGAAGTGTCTTCACATTCTTCAAACTCTGAGTTGGCTTCTGGCGATGCTTGTTCAATGGTCGCCTCTAAGAAGGAATACGCTGCAAGTTTCAACTTACAGAATGTAGAAAATACGGCCACGGGTGTGTCACCGCCTCATAGTTTAGATGATGTTGTGGAAGCTGTGCAGGCTGTGGAAGAAGCAGACCAACTTCTTTACAATTCTGGTGACACCGTCGCCCACAGCGATTGCGCCCGTCGAACTCTGAGTTGCGACAGCAGTACTAGCAGCAATAGTTGCCAGCTGTCGACAGCTGCTACCGTCACTATCGAGACTCCATCCGTCCAGGAGATGGACTCCTTGCTGTCAGGTTCAGAGCAAGAGGAAGACTGCGTAGACAGTGACTGGATGACATTGCATGCCAGCTTGGCCGATACGCCGTCATTTGACCCGGAGGTAGCTGCACCTACACTTCGTTCTATTGAAGGCTGCAGTCGTCCAGAGTCGCAGACTCAGTTCAATGAACCATCAGAGCCTGCATCAAAATTGAATGGAAAAATTGAATCCATAAGTCGTACTTCGGTTGCGCTTTGACTTTCTTTTCGATTAGTCCAGTAGTGTTTTTTTTTTGGGGAAAAGGATTTTATGTTTTTACGGGATCTCTTAACTCGTGCTTAAGGACAGTTTATTTTGAGTGTTTTGTTGGGAAGTGTTTGTTCTGATTTCTGAGCCACTTCCTTAAGGTGCAAGTTAGAAATTGGAAGCGTAATGTACATAGAAGTAATTGTACGTTTTTATTTCGTCTTTTCTTCCTCCTCAATTTCTTCCAGAAAGTGTTCGATTTCAAGCTTGTTTGTTTTCTCGTGGTCTTGAAGGTAATACGTGTTTGTAAATACTCGAACATTGTTACAAGTTTTTTACATCATTGACTACGAAGGTAATTGTGAACTAAAGTTTGCGTACAAGATTTCTCTTATGCTGTAATATTAGGGTGCTTGTACATAAAACCTATTTTCAGTCAAATAAAGTTGTGAATTGTGATTCTATCACATAGCTACCTCGTTATGTAGGGTGTAGTGTTTTTGGTCAGACTTCAAAATGACACTAGTTTTCACTAGACCTGCCAAATCTGTCCCTAATCAGCTCATACAAATCCAGTGTAAGTTTTTTTATCGTAGCATCAATTATTTTTGCTGCCCTATTATAGCCTATGCACTGTGCGGCTATAATCATAGATGCTTCGGTGAAAAAGTTGGACAGGGTAACGAGAGCTGATTACAAATCCGCGAAGGTTCTAATTGGTCTTCAATCCTAAGAAATACTACGACTGTGGACTACATATTTCACGAATATTTTTTTTGTTTCGTCGTTACAAATGGGCTCTAGTACTGAACAGTTTTCGCGAAGTCGATGGGAGCCTGAACTGATATGTAATAGTAGACTGATTGGCTGGAAGATTTAGATTGTGTTAAAAATCATTGCTTTTGAGCATTTGATCGCGTTTTTTTTTGTGGAATCCGTAGTATAGCCCAGTTAGAGCAGCGTAGCTTGTAACGCATTTTTGCCCTTGAAATTGATGACCAAATGTACAGTTCCATTGAAAGTACCTAGTGCATTTGCTCCTGTTGTTACTATCTTCGACTCTCTACGTAGCTGCCAGTGTGGTCTTCGAAATCTCAATTTTGAGGATTAATGGCTCGCTAGTAAGGTTTCATCTGATATTGTTCATATTGTAAATATGTAGCTACTTCATATCAAGAATGATGTTCAAAGTGTGTTAGGATAAGGCACTGAAATTGCATTTTGTTAGAAACTCCTGTACTTAGTTTAGGGCAGAAACCACAGTAAGTATTAATTGCTTTTTTTAACTTCTGAGTTCGGCTTTACTCCAAAAATTGATCATCACAAGAACAAGGATGTCGGAGGTTTTCGCTTGTTGGCCGAAACTAACTTTTTATTTAACTAGTTTTCGTATGCCAGTGTTGTAATTAAATTAAAAGATAATCGAATAAAAAGAAATTTGAAAATACTCACTTTGGATTTAAATTTCGTCATTATAAAATTTGTGTTAGCTATTCGAATGTGTCTTTTAGGGATTTATTTCCTATTTGACAGTGAAATTTCGTTTAAGCTTTTAGATCTGATCTCCTGCTGTGGTTTTACTCTGGCATGGTTTTACTAATGTGTATTTGGTTTCGAAGTTAAGTAAGCGGATTATTTAGCTAAAACTTTTATTCTTCAGGTTTATTCGACTTCATAGAGCAAAATATCTCTAATATGCTACCACTTACTTGAGAACACAATCACGGTAATTTCCGCTCTATTTCGATGTAACGCTGTGTGTACGTGGCGCTGCATGCGAGTAGGTTGATGGTGATCTCGGTCCTGGGTACAGTTGTACCAAACTTTCTAGGATTCAGTTTAATGTGTGATCCTTGAATTAACTAAATCATTTCTATAGCGATACGAGTTCTTTCCGTTTCAAAATACTTTTCTTTGTCAAATAATAATAATCGTTCAGTATATGAACAAATTATTCATTTAAATAAGAATGGGACCGAAATATTTCTATCGGTACAGATTCTTTTTGCATTAGGAACGTAAACGCTTTCGTTCTGTAAATTGGTCGGGTATGTGGCGAAGCATAATGAGTAGAAAGTACGTAATCGAAATTGGGAAGCTAATATTGGTACTTACGCCGGCTGTCGGCTAAACTCTTCGTTTTTTGCTCGATCGCGAATTGAAAATTCCTTCATTTGACAAGTTTACTGCCAACAATACTTGGCAGTTTCCATCGCAAGAGGATGGAAAATACCAAAGTATGTACGTGCAGCCATAGAAGTTATCTTATTTCTCCGTCTAATGCTCGTTCCAAAATTTAACCTGTACTACTGACTTGGTTGTATGGAATCAACGTAAAATCCTTGAATTAACGGAAAAGTTTTAACTTCCATGGTTGCGGTAGTAAAATAATGTATAACGGGGGTAATTTGAAAGTGCGTCAGGCAGTAGAAAATGCTTTTAGCTCTGCGTCGCTTCCAGTTTCATCTACTTATCTATAAACACGTTTTATTTCGGTTCTTTTAAGGATTATTTCGATTCCACTAATTCCAAATGGCACAACTTGAGTGTCAATTCTTACCTGAGTTACTAACGGAAAAATTATCGTCACTCTGTATTTGAGTGTACAGGGCGAGGCATTTGACCGATGCGTCAATTACGAGTTCGGTATTGCTTACAGAAATGTCGTTAACAGCTATCATGGTGGGATGAAAAAGCTCTTAGTTTGAAAACTCTTGGTTCATATTTTAGCATAGTTCAGCATGTCTGTGGTGAATGCCGCGGAGATATTTTAGCGTCAATTGTTCCCTATGTTCTATCATTCATGTTCCTAATGCCCATTCCTACTTGGTCTCGTGCGTGGTAGGGTAAGTCTTAATATTCATTTCTCATCTTCTTCCCATAGAGTGGACGATTCCTTTAAACTATTGCTGGAATAAATCCCTGCTGTTTTTAATTCTTTTTGGGCTAGATTTTTCTACCTAGGTGATCATTTATAATGAAAGTATTCTTTATAAATGAGCTGATCCGCTCTATTGGTTCACTTATTGCATCTCTTGCGAGCTGCTAACGCAAGGTCAAACATGGATGTGCCACTTGTGTTTCGTGTCCCACTTTGAGGTACGCAGATCATGCATCTGCTACATTTAATTTCCGTTTTTCTAAATCAGTAATCCCTTCTTATTCTCAAGCTTCAAGTAGAAAATACTACTCTAATTTAGAACTAACGTGTAATTGTTGGTTAAGTTGATTCAGAGTTGTTTTGAATTTTATCGTTCGCATCACTTCGTACAATTTCTAGATCAAATATTTCTGGAAATAATGTAATTCTAATATCAAAATAGGCTCCCCGTGGAAGTTCGATACGTAGATTTTCATGTAATTGATAGGTTCTTTGTGAGTGATGAGTTCCAAAAAACTGCAAATTTTCATCGAACCATTTTTGCTGTTTCCGTTCCGTCCTATTGACTCGCATATGGGTAGCTTAGGGATGAATGTAGCGCTTACATTTTCATCTGTACAGTGAAAACTATTTTTTATGTTTATTTATTTTTACTGTGCTTGTACGTCAAGTTAATTTGTACGATTTGGTCCCTTGCTAGGGCCTATACTTTTTGTCAATTTGTATATTCATAATATCAGAAACCATGGCATTATTAGTCCTTTGAAGCGTATGTTATTTACCCCGAGTTATGTTCTCATTTTAAGTTGAATTCCAACGATTCACAAGCAGAATAACTTTTCATACTTTTATAAGTGTGTGTCATCTTGAGTGTGCAGTGATGTTTCTTCAGGTCACCAACTCACGCTCTGAAGTAAATATTGTATAGCGTCATAATTTCTCTTGTATAGCTTCATAGCTAGTGTAGAGCTCTTCTTTTCACTGTTGATCATCACATATTAGCAAACACTCTTCAGCCCTATTTATTGTTGGAGGTCTAAGTGCATGCAGT
This sequence comes from Platorchestia sp. MABIK, assembly GCA_014220935.1. NCBI lineage: Eukaryota > Metazoa > Arthropoda > Malacostraca > Amphipoda > Talitridae > Platorchestia > Platorchestia sp. MABIK. The sequence continues at coordinate 26,331 of JACJUY010010931.1, forward strand.
GATGTTGCGAGTTGATGCTGTCGTCGGAGAGCGTCGCTTCACTTTGGCCAGTCATTTCTGGAAAAAATTACTTGCTCTTCCGCTTGTAAGTAGGAAGCGCTTATTTTTCATGAGCTGAGTAAAGTGCAAATCATTCATCCGAGAAAAATTTTGACTGAAGGTGTTTCGGACTGGCCAAGTCGATATTACTCTTATCTAACTCTTACGCTGTCCCTCCAACTTATTACATCTGTTCGAATAAATTTCGTTTTATTTTGCGCCTAACATTTTTAAAGTTACAATTTCATATTTCCGACGTGATGTTAATTTTTCTCAATTTGATAATACAAAATAACACCAAAAGACTTCCAAATGTTCTCGTTTCATGCCAAACCCGTCTTTGAGCAACAAAGTTACTTGAACTTATTCAAAACAGTGTAGAACTTCACACACATATTATACACAAACTTCAAGTTAATTAACTGTGCTTACGATAAATCACAAAAAGCAACGAACGCGTCTTGGTTTGAAAATCAGAACATAATTTACAGGCAAAAAAAATTTCTGCGGGGCCCTCGGTGCAAGCTCGATTTAAACAAGCCACTCTAAGAATTTCACAACAAACAATAAATATTATCGCTTTTATTAGCCACAATTAATCTCAGCCGTTAACCTTATTATAAAAATTCTACTTTAGTATTCACTAAATTAAAAACCTATGAACAATTCATGTAGTTGATTCAGTAAGGTATCTACGGTGAACACAGTACGATGAAACGTTCTGTCGACGCATGCGACAGTTCATAATGGTGCAATATGGACGCGTAATTGATAAATACAGACAGCTTCGTGAGGACAAAACCGTGAATACTTTCAATTCTGTCGTTAATTGATGTCCTTAGAATTAACACAAGAGATCTACGAAAAATTAAGTAGCGCCTTTGTTCCCTTTTTTGACACAAATTTGGCACCCGTACCTCACGTTCCATGACTAGTGTCTCAAGA
>JACJUY010010932.1:4577-27297 GCA_014220935.1 Platorchestia sp. MABIK
GGGGTGAAGGATAGACCAGATTTCTCTCAAAAAATTTTTTCGACCCGTCGAGGTTGGCAACACTGATCCGCAAGACAACATCCCCAAGTCCCGTCCGCGATCCAGCGGAGTGCGAGAGACAGAAGTGTCACTTCGATGTCCTCACACACACTTCACGGAGTGTCTTTGCATTTCTGTATCTAGTTATCTATCTATTGACTTTTTACCGTCAAAATGGATTTCAAAATCCACTTTCATTAACAGCTTTAATATATTTTATTCCTTGTGAAATTTGTGCCCTAATGTGTTCTTTGGAGTTCATTGTCGAGTGGCAGTCACTTCCTCGTTGTGATGTCGGTGACTACATGATGCCGGTGCCAGTTTAGTGATGGTGGTTGTGATGACGGTAGTATCAGACGAAAATGTCGTTAAAGGGTTAATGATGGTGGTTGTGGTAACGGTTATACGAGGACAAAACGCGGACGTTGAAGGGGTAATTATGGTCGTTGTGACGACGGTAGTATCAATCGGAAATGTCGTTTAAGAGTTAATCCCTCCATCTATTTATCTATCTATACCCGTGATACTCTGGCAATCTCCTTTGTTTACTCGCTGTCTACGCTCTGCTTTCAGTGGATATAAAGGGCAGAGGTCGACACCAGTCTTATACAGCGAACGAACGATGCTTATAGGAAAGTCAGAAAGAGAGTTTGACACAGAGTGTCTCGGGAAGAGAAGAGGTGGAACGGAAAAGGATAGATAGGGAACTGAAAAAGATGCGCTTTGCGCACATGATGCTGGTGTTGCAGCGTTTTTTGTAAGCAGTTTGAGAGTGGTGGTCATACAGCAATAATGTAGGACAGATTTAAAATTCTCACACTCTGTATTGCGGATACCATCCATTTCAAGCAGGATTTTAACTTGAGCCTGTCCATTCGGCAAGTACTACGTGTTAAAAATAATCCTACCAAACGTGACCCGACGGGTTACGGACGGTATATTGTACGCGCTATTATACTGCATGAAGCGCTTCATTTCATGCAGCATTGTATGGATTATAATATCTGTCGGACGGGCGCAGGGGGCGAGGATCACGAAGGCGTCGCACTTCAACTTCCAGTACGTGCTGGGCCACAAGATCGTCTTCCTGTGCGTGGCGCGCGGCAACCCGCTGCCGCAGATCACCTGGTTCAAGGACGGCGTCGAGCTGTATGCGCACAAGTACATGCAGGTGTGTGACTCGCGTGTGCGTGTTCCAGGTGTGTAGCTGGGGTGTTCGTGTGGCAGGTGTGTAGCAGGCGTGTCCGTGTGGCAGGTGTGTAGCAGGCGTGTACGTGTGGCAGGTGTGTGGCTCACGTGTGCGTGTGGCAGGTGTGTGGCTCACGTGTGCGTGTGGCAGGTGTGTGGCTCACGTGTGCGTGTGGCAGGTGTGTGGCTCACGTGTGCGTGTGGCAGGTGTGTAGCAGATGTGTACATGCAGGCGTGTAAGCGGTGAGGAGTAGGAGTGTAAAGGCCCGACGCAGGCCGCACCGAACATCTCCAGCAACATTTTGTGAGCGTTGGCTTACTCATTCATGCAATTGAATGAAGTCATCAAAGTCATTTTCCTGAATTTAAATAAAGTTGTTCTTCTGACTAACTCGAGTTAATTATCATCTAATTTAGGCCGTCTTTTGGGGTAGGAACAACTGAGTTTCTTAAGATTTTAATTGATTTTATTTCAACGTTTTCCCTCACTTGCTGCTGTAAACTATCTTTTTTTTAATTATTCTCGCACTTTTTAATACCTGAAATTATGGCAAAATACATGTGAAAATCATTTCGAGATGCAATTTTTATTTTTCACGTTTATATATAAGAAGTCATTTCTAAGTCAATGTACGATCTTGCCAAAGAACTTGTACCCCTTATACTCTGCACTAAAAAATTATGCCACTTGTACTCCACCCCGAATAATTGATGGCCTTTATACTCCAACTTACACCTCATATACTCCACCCTAAGAATCCTATACCCCTTATAATCGATTCTGAAAACTTAACACCTATCGTAATGTTTGTTTTTGGTATTCGAAAACCTGGAGTCCAATTGTTCCCTTTAATACATTGCTTCCTTCATTACAACATTGATATAAATTATACCCTCGTACTACACACCCGCCACACCCCTCCTGTCCGCGTCACATGGCGCTCCTGACAGGTTTATTTTGCAATAACTCGTGACAGCAACCCTCATTGCTCTCCAATGTTCAACCTCAAAAGTCACCTCCTCGAGAAGCCTAGTCACTTCGCTAAGCCCATGCAAACACACTCCATTGATAATAATGTCAAGGTGGTAATGATAACGTTGCGAGGTGTTGATTAAATCAACATCAAAGCACGGACACGAGTCCTTGACTGCTCCCCACTACGCACGCCCCCTACCACCGAAAGATTAATTTAACCTTTTATCACACACCCCAACAACAACCACAACAAAACAATTCTATATCTCCCCCACCCTACCTTTCGTCATTAAAAAACATTATACTCCCTTACTTTTTATGAATTCTGTAGATCCCACACTACCTCCCCTCACCCCTAACCCCCCCCCCCCCCTCTCCTCACACAGATGCACCCCTCTTCCTTCCCTTCAGTTCAACCCTCACTTACGTCCTTTGGTTCCCCTTGTTCCCCTCGTCTCGCCCCTTCCCCCCTATTTCCCCTTTTTACTCTCCCCCCCTCTGCCCTCCTCACTGCTACCCCTCACTGGTACCCCCACTGCTCCTCTCCTCACCGCGACCCCCCCACTGCCCCCCTCACCGCGACCCCCACTGCCCCCCTCACTGAGACCCTCACTGCCTCCCCCCCAGCTGCACGAGTGGACGAGGGGACACAAGCTCAAGAGCAAGATGGAGATCGACCCCGCCTCGCAGGCAGACGCGGGCATCTACGAGTGCCACGCCAACAACAAGTACGCCATCGACAGCCGGGCCTTCCGCACCACCTACCTCGCTGAGTTCAACTGAGCTCAGCAGCTTAACTGAACTCAGTTCAGTTACAACTATATCTCCTTAACTAAGTTCAGTTAAGGAGTGAAGGGGCTGAGGTTCAGTTAAGACCACCTCAACTGAACTCAGCAGCTCCTTCGATCTACCTGCATACTTACTTACCTACCTCGCTGAGTTCAGCAGGCCTTCAAAACTGCCTACCTGCCTACCTCGCTGAGTTCGACTGACTAACTGAATTTAGCTGAACTCAGCAGAATCACTAAACGTAATAAGCAAGTTCAGTGCATTGGCTTGAGTTAAATTATTTCACGCGGTAAATTGAGACTCTAGCACAGTTTTTTGGCTGCACTGCAATGCACGGGCCTGAGTGGCGACTGTGTACAGTATACGGTACACAGTATACAGTACAGCCAACAGTAGTGCGGAGTAGTGCACAGTAGTGCGGAGTAGTGCATAGTAGTGCGGAGTACAGTACACAGCGTACAGTACAGTTCACGTCGGTGTACAGTACACAGTACAGTGTACAACACAGACAAAACTACAGACGCACAGCCACAACAAACACTTGACGCTCCGGAGGAGAATGAAGCGACACCAACGGACGACGTCGGACAATACTTAATTTGTGCGGCGGGGCTTGTGATCATAGAAAGTTTATTTAAAATTTTATTTACCAAAAAAGTTTATTATGGGACAACTTAGTCTCAAGTTAGGTTCCTTAGCCAATTTAGTTCACTCAAGTGGTGTTCGAATATACTTTCTTTGACCGGCAGGCGTTGCGAGTTAATGGTTTCTTTAGGTAACGTCCCTTCAGTGCTCACATTTCCTCCCAATGTTGTTCGTTGTGACTCGCTGTAATTTCACGCAAATAAGGGACCTCATTTTTGGTCAAGAGTTAAATAAACGTGATTCACCAACGCCCCTTTTTTTACCTCACTGTGTGTGTTACTTTACTTTCTTTACCTCACTGTGTATGTTACTTTACTTTCTTTACCTCACTGTGTGTGTTACTTTACTTTCTTTACCTCACTGTGTGTGTTACTTTACTTTCTTTACCTCACTGTGTGTGTTACTTTACTTTCTTTACCTCACTGTGTGTGTTACTTTACTTTCTTTACCTCAATGTGTGTGTTACTTTACTTTCTTTACCTCACTGTGTGTGTTACTTTACTTTCTTTACCTCACTGTGTATGTTACTTTACTTTCTTTACCTCACTGTGTATGTTACTTTACTTTCTTTACCTCACTGTGTATGTTACTTTACTTTTTTTACCTCACTGTGTATGTTAGCAAACAAGAGAAAATCTTCGCTGTTACTTTCATTATTTTCAAGATGTTCAGAAAGCGAGGCACTTCTTCCTTGCCCGACCGTCATAAACACTTTGACTCGGACGTAAGCCATATTTGGTCACTGAGGCAATTTTCATATTGCTGCTAATAAACCAGAAGTCAAATTCATTTAGAAAAACATACTTTATCAAAACTAAATGAAAACCCAATCCAGGTTTGTTATGATCAATATCTCTTACCACAATGGACTTTAACTTTGAATTGAACATTAAACTTCAGTTTCAACTTCCGCAGTAAAAGTGTTGAAGCAAATACAAACGTCAGCTTAGCGAGCAAAGCTCTGGTGCAAGAGCCGCAAAGGACCCACTAATGCATAGCGTCCAAAAATTTGTACGCCAAGGAATAAAGAATTATTTTCTAGGTAAGTGATGTAGCTGACTTTCGTTTCCGACAAGCATGGCTCTAAAAAAAATTTAAAAAGCTGCATTGTCACAGGTAACTTTCCAGTCTTAGAGGGGCAACCTAAAGCATTTTGGAGTATGAACAGTGGCCTTGTACTTCTGAGGTGTCGGTTGTAAATGTGTTGTGCCGGGTGATGCATGGAGGTGAGCTACATGCGTATACAAGTCTGTAGACACTGTATCCTGTAGCGATACCCTGAAGTCTGTAGACACTGTATCCTGTAGCGATACCCTGAAGTCTGTAGACACTGTATCCTGTAGCGATACCCTGAAGTCTGTAGACACTGTATCCTGTAGCGATAACCTGAAGTCTGTAGACACTGTATCCTGTAGCGATACCCTGAAGTCTGTAGACACTGTATCCTGTAGCGATACCCTGAAGTCTGAAGACACTGTATCCTGTGGCGATACCCTGAAGTCTGTTGACACTGTATACTGTAAACAAACCTTGACGTTTACAGACACAGTATCCAGTAGCCACACCCAACACTGGCCCACACTGAATCTTGGGGCAGGGTCATCAAACTGGCTTTTGTTGGGTAAAAAATGTTCATGTTTGCCAAATAAAATTTGGGCCTAAAATTCATCAATCATGTGGCAACCATGAGAAGTTACGACGCGCTCAGCAATATTTAAGGACAAATTTGGTTAGGACAAAGGGCGAAATGGGATAATTTTACCCACACGAAATGAGAGAATTTACCCAACCCCTCCATGGTGCCTGCAAAATTTCTCACCTTTTGTTGTCGTTGGCGATGTCCTCGTCGCAGTTGTCATACTTAAGATGTTAATTCCAGTTCAAACAAAGCCCAAACACAACCCACACACTTCTTGTTGCTCACCTTACATAAAGCCCAATACACAGCCCAAACAGCCTCCACACCGCCCCTATACAGCCTCCCCACCTCCTGTTGCCCACCTCACACACAGCCCACACAGCCCACCTGCGGTTGCCGTTCACAATCTCCATGTAGTCGGAGGAGCGTGCGTAGAAGCCGTCGTCCGTAACGGCGCCCCAGAAGGTAGACCAGGCGCGGCCCAGCCGGGTGATGATCGCGCCCAGTATAGGCCTGTCGACGTCACGTGGTCAGCTATTGTACGCCTAGCCATCACAGAACCCTGACAATTCTTATCTTTGTGTTGGGTCGCAAATGGTAAAATAAAAAGGCACGCGAGAAACTAGGGTCTGAACATTATTCTCGCAAAGGAATGGAAAACCTGAGCGGATTTTATAATGCTGCTGACCGACCAGCAGTCACAAACTCAATTTCCTTAACTAATGAAACCTAAATGAAGGCATCGTCTATTTAATGTTAGTCATTTTCAAAATTGATCTTTAAATCAACTCTAATTTGAGTTGAATATTTTGAACTTCAGTCTAACCCGCAGCAGTTAACGTGTCAGGCTTCTCTAGCCTCTGCAAATGTGTTCCCAAGAGAGGGAAAAAGACATCATCTAATATGGAGTTCAAAGAACAGGGAATCTATACCCATGGCGTGATCGTACAGAAGATTCCTCACGCATAAAAAGAGTAAATTAAGAAGTAAATGACTATGTAAGATAACTTATATACGTTTATGAAATGAGAGCTAAAAAAATAGACAATAGGAGCTAAAAAATAGACAATGGGAGCTAAAAAATAGACAATAGGAGCTAAAAAATAGGATGACAGGCACCACACAGCACCCACCTGTTGTGGTGCAGCAGCAGCCGCAAGGTGGCGCTGTTGTCCAAGTGCACCTCCGAGTCCAAAGAGAGGAGGGCGGAGCAGTCCACCGCCAGGCATTGCGTCCTGCACACCAGCCCACTCGTTACAGCACCCACCTCCTGCCCCACCTAGTTCCACACGACCCACTTGATTACTCCACTGCCATTTCCACCATTGCTCAGTTGTGATTAAATGTCATTAACCCTTTAACGCCCCGCAATACCTTTCGGTCCCCTTCGAAAATAGCCTCAATGTATTACGTCTCTTGTTAAATTTGCTTCCTCGTGCGTCCTCTGAAATTCTCTGCCGCGTGGCAGTTCCTTCTTCATCCTGACATCGGTGACTACCTGAGGCCAATGCAAGTTTAATGACGGTGGTTGTAATAACGGTAGTATCAGTAAAAAAACTGACGTTAAAGAGTTAACAGAAGCGCCTGAGAAGCCGTAAACAATGAGCCAATTTTTGCGTGAGGCAGGAAAGTTTCATCGTCTCGTGTTGCATTCATTCAAATTCATGCAACAATTGATCACAGCACGCGAATTTCTGTGGTAAAAAATAGAATGGGAAGATATCCAGTAAAATAGGGACATCTACAAATTTCATCCACAACATGAGTCACCCTATGCTCTTGAAACAGAAGCATTCACGTTAAATTTACAAGAAACATCAATTGTTTAGAAAAAGATAATTCAATTTACAACAATCATGACTTGACCAGAAAAAGACAATTCAATGTACGAGAAACACCAATTGGTCGCATTGACCCAACACACACCCCTCAGCCACTTAATTGTCTGCCTGACTTACTAAAGCCCATTTCCCACGGAGCTAGCAGAACAGCATCTAGCAAGCTCGCATGAGCTATCTAGCAGACGGTCTGCGAGACTGGTAGGTAGGAATAACACTATTACGAGCCGTTGCCTCCACACTGAACTCACACGTTTTATCCAGCATCCAGCATGCGAGGTGACAATGCTATTCCTACCTACCAGTCTCGCAGACCGTCTGCTATATAGCTCATTCGAGCTTGCTAGATGCTGCTTTGCTCGCTCAGCGTGAAATGGACCTTACGCTCTTGGACCAGCAAGAGCGTACACTGAGCGTCGCTGAAACCTACACAGTACGACGGAGTTGAATCACGTTCAGCAGCCAAAAGTTCTCCCTTGTCACCAGAGCCGAGGGTAGTGTGGCAAAACTTGCAGAAAGATGGTTTGTCGAAGCCATGGTTTGTGTAAACCACGGTTTGTGTGAACCATGGTTTGTGTGAACCATGGTTTGTGTAAACCATGGTTTGTGTAAACCATGGTTTGTGTAAACCATGGTTTGTCAAAGATTGGAGAAAGATCGGCTTTTTTTAATCATAATGACCTATCATGACAGGCTGGCTAAGGAATACTTGTAAAAATTAATTTCGACCAACAAGCCCGGTACCGGTACCAGTAAGGCCCTGACCCGGTACAAGTACCAACAAGTACCAGTACCAGCACCAACAAGTACCAGTACCAGCACCAACAAGTACCAGTACCAACAAGTACCAGTACCAACAAGTACCAGTACCAACAAGTACCAGTACCAACAAGTACCAGTACCAACAAGTACCAGTACCAACAAGTACCAGTACCAACAAGTACCAGTACCAACAAGTACCAGTAACAGTACCAGCACCATAAGTACCAAACCAGCACCAAAAAGTACCAGTACCAGCACCAACCAGTACCAGTACCAACAAGTACCAGTAACAGTACCAGCACCAACAAGTAACAGTACCAGCACCAACAAGTACCAGTACCAGCACCAACAAGTACCAGTACCAGTTCCAGCACCAACAAGTACCAGTACCAGCACCAACAAGAACCAGTACCAGCACCAACAATTACCAGTAACAGTACTAGCACCAACAAGTAAAAGTACCAGCACCAACAAGTACCAGTACCAGCACCAACAAGTACCAGTACCAGCACCAACAAGTACCAGTACCAGCACCAACCAGTACCAGTACCAGCACCAACCAGTACCAGTACCAGCACCAACCAGTACCAGTAACAGTACCAGCACCAACAAGCACCAGTACCAGGACTCACACAGCGCGGCCCCTGGCGTGCCACTCCTTGAGCCTCTCGTCCGCCCCCACGAAGGTGACGGAGAGGTAGCCAGCTGCACGCTGGGTGGCCGTCCAGCTGGTGAGCAGGGCGTCGTGCTGGGCCACCTGGACAGGTCGTTTTGTCATTGTTGGGCTCATGGGAGATTTTATGCGTACGTACATTTGCAACATTTGACATTTCGCCGTATTAAATGTCATACCAATCACCACCATCTACCATTATTTTGCAGCATCCACCATCAAATAGGAACATCTACCATCAAATAGGAACATCTACCATCAAATAGGAACATCTACCATCAAATAGGAACATCTACCATCAAATAGGAACATCTACCATCAAATAGGAACATCTACCATCAAATAGGAGCATATATCATCATTTAGCAGAACATACTATCATTTAGAAGCATCTACCATCATTTATGAGCATCTACCATCATTTCTGAGCATCTACCATCATTTAGAAGCATCTACCATCATTTATGAGCATCTACCATCATTTATGAGCATCTACCATCATTTCTGAGCATCTACCATCATTTAGCAGAACATACCATCATTTAGCAGCATCTACCATCATTTATGAGCATCTACCATCATTTAGAAGCATCTACCATCATTTATGAGCATCTACCATCATTTATGAGCATCTACCATCATTTATGAGCATCTACCATCATTTATGAGCATCTACCATCATTTATGAGCATCTACCATCATTTATGAGCATCTACCATCATTTTAAGCATCTACCATCATTTGTGTGCATCTACCATCATTTATGAGCATCTACCATCATTTATGAGCATCTACCATCATTTATGAGCATCTACCATCATTTATGAGCATCTACCATCATTTAGAAGCATCTACCATCATTTATGAGCATCTACTATCATTTATGAGCATCTACCATCATTTATGAGCATCTACCATCATTTATGAGCATCCACCATCATTTAGAAGCATCTACCATCATTCAGCACTGTCATCTACCACCTCCATCGTCCACACCCACTATCATATTATTCCCCTCTCCCCCGCACTGCACACCCACCAAAGCATCCCCTCTGATCTAGTCCATCCCTCTGACCTAGTCCATCCCTCTGACCTAGTCCATCCCTCTGACCTTGTCCATCCCTCTGACCTAGTCCATCCCTCTGACCTAGTCCATCCCTCTGACCTAGTCCATCCCTCTGACCTAGTCCATCCCTCTGACCTAGTCCATCCCTCTGACCTAGTCCATCCCTCTGACCTAGTCCATCCCCCGAACAAGATCCCCCCACCTGGGAGTGGACGAAGAGGTGCAGGCGGCGTTTGGGATAGTCGAGGGCGGCCACCTTGTTGAGGGCCTCCTCCAGGAAGGGCGTGCCCTTCTCCACGAAAACCGCCACCAGCACCAAGGGCAGGTCCTCGTCCTGGGGGGGATAAGAGGGTAATGGATGTGCAGGGGAAATGAGAGGGTAATGAATGCAAGGGAGAGAAGAAAGGAGAGGGTAATAGATGAACACAAGCAAGGGAGAGGGTAATAGATGTACAGGAGGAAGAGGGTGAGAGTGCAACATAGAATAAGAATATCCATGTGTCAGATAAACAGTTTTAATTACCCCAAAGATCTATCTCAAAAGCTGTGTTACCAAACTGACGTGCGTCCTGTGCATGCATTTCTACATACGAGACCCAAAGATCCGAATCATCATGCCGTCTTTAGTTCTCCAGCTAATACAACAACAAAACCAAGGTCACAGAGAGAATAGTAACTGTAATAGTAACTGTAAATTCATTTTAACAATTGAATATCAATTCGCTGGAGAAGAAGATTTGAATAAACGTCAACTGTCATGTAAATGGTGCGCTAAGTTCTCAATGCACCCAACGGAGCCATACAAAAAGATCACAGCGTTTCTTCGCTGTCATGAATGTATGTTTATATATCTAATGTTATATATATACACACACACATAACGTGCACGTTACTCGGTCATTACAACCGAGACAAAGACGCTCCCATTGCACCAAGACGTTCACGGCCGATTTGCCACCAGGCAAATTGCTCATTTACGTATCGTAGTGAATGAAGAGCATTTCTTTCTTGCAACATCTTTTCTAGAAGAGATTTAAGCACAGGAGGTAAAGCATCATCAAGCTATTACATTTTCACCCTTCTTGTGAAAGATATCATTTTTTTCGAGCAGTAAAGTCGTTTATTAAACTCTACAACTTACAACCTTAAACTCTACAACTTACAACCTTAAACTCTACAACTTACAACCTTAAACTCTACAACTTACAACCTTACTTGACATGAGACCGTTAGACGTACATGAGCGTCCAGCGGCACAGAATTTGTTAAATTGCAAAAATTGCAGGAAATTTCACTGAGGTGTCCAAAATAGCTGCTATTGGGTGATTATAGGTCTGGTGAATAATCATGGTTTAGAGCCTGAATCTTAACACGTTCACTTTCTGGTATTTCTTGAAAGGTGTGGTTGAAAGTAGCAGAGTTTAAAAACGACTTCACCGCTCGAGAAAACTTGTATCTTTCCTAAGAAGCGTAAAAATTTAACAGCAACGTGATATTTTACTTCGTATGCTTAAATCTGGATTGAGATTGTTGCTGGATTGAGATTGTACTCTCCGGATTGTTACTGGATTGAGATTGTAACCTCCGGATTGTTACTGGATTGAGATTGTAACCTCCGGATTGTTACTGGATTGAGATTGTAACCTCCGGATTGTTACTGGCTTGAGATTGTAACCTCCGGATTGTTACTGGATTGAGATTGTAAGCTGACCTCTACGTTGGTGACATCACGCTTGTCCTCCTGGCAACTGAGGCAACCGTCGTCCAGCGTCCAGCTCTTGGCCAGGTAGTTGCCGAGGGACGTCAGCAGCACCTGCAACGTCAGGCTTTGTCAGCAGGTGGAGTGCTGCCCCTCCTCCTCCTCCTCCTCCTTCCACCACACATCCACCACCCCAGCCCCTCCTCCTCCCTCCACCACAAATCCACCATCCCAGCCACAAATCCATCCACCTCTCCCCCCACAAGCAGCACCCCGACAAGCGTTGCCAGGTATGGCTTTTTTGACCCCATTCTCAAATTTGGGCTAAATTTCATTTCAAAATGGCTGGACTTATTAGTGTTTGTCAGAGAAATGCTAATCTGATGAGCCTGACCGGGACCACACAGTCGCCACAATCTCCACGCACAGCACAGGACAACTCCAAGCCGGCAGCTGAAGGGTGCGAAGTTGCGTACACGATTTCTCAAGTAAAGAAGACATTTCATACTTTTTCTCTACGGCAAGAGGTGCGAGGCAGACAAGCTGAGGAGGTAGCCTACCGTCACACACACACACACACACACACACACACACACACACACACACACACACACACACACACACACACACACACACACACAGTATGTGAACTAACAGATATGAAATACATAGGGCGAACATACGTAATGGGTGCAGTAAGGGGAGGTGTAAAATGGTTCACTTCAAGGTAAAATTCATCCTACGAATCAAAATTCATCCTACGAATCGAAATTTATCCTATTAATCGAAATATATCCTATTAATTGAAATATATCCTATTAATTGAAATTTATCCTACTAATCGAAATTTATCCTACGAATCAAAATTTATCCTCCGTTATCCTACACCTGCGCAGGCGCAACCACGCACCTTGGAGGGCCCGTTGCCGTGGATGACGACGGGGCGCGTCTGGAAGACTGAGTTCACAAGCCTCGTGTCCGTAGACTTGAACTTCAAAGACACGTCAGCTGCAAGTGGAAAATTTAAAAATAATGCAGATACCATTTTGGTAAACTTAGTCTAGGTAAGTTATCGAATTAGTCAGGAATACAGAAGCATTGGCAAAGATAACTCAAGTGTGAGGAGTAACTAAATGAATTTACTTTCTGCGTACGAAATTCATGGAATCTCCAATAAAAATGCTGATGGAAAACCGAGTTGTGACACCACAACTACTCACTTTACTGTGGAATTTAACTATAACAAAACTGATGCCAGTTCACTTTCGCTTTTATCAACGCTATCCTCGACTGTTGAGACAAGCCTCTCGTATTGCGAGTACCAACGGGATTTTTTTTATCTTCCGTTCGAATGAAGCTAAACAAAAATTCTTTCAAAATAAACTGGACCTTCTGAACCAAGAACGATTTCATAAAGACTCGCGATGGCATGAAATTAAAAATTGAAGAAATACACCTCGCTAATCCGAGAGATACGAGAATTAGTGGTTTGCCAGCATTGCGGTCATTTTTCGGAACATTCTGCTCAATGGCTTAACTTCATGCTTCAGTATAACTTCCCTAAACTTGAAAAGAAATTAGTGAACTCGTCCTTAGCCTAAATTACTTATTTAGCCTTCGCCTGAAGTACAGGGAAACTTTAAAGGGAGGCTCTGCTCCAGATCGAACAGAATATGAGACCACAAAATCAAACGATTTCAACCGCCGCTTTTGAAAAGGCATGAAAACCTATCCAAGGTTTGGCAGTGAGGCGTAGAGGTGACGGTCACCAGGATTCACAGTGATTTTCGACCTATCTGTTTCTACGATTCACTCACTAGACCAATGGTTCTTAACCTGGGTTTGGCATGGTTCAGTTTGTGTACTAATACAGTACAATATAGTTATGTACATATGTTTTGAATTTGAGGAAAAAAGAGCACATTTTATTTTCCAACTACGATGCGTTTATGGAACTTGCGGGGTTCAGCACCTTCCAACAAGGTTAAGCACCACTGCACTAGACAGAGGAAGGTTGGACGATGACAGTGGTATACATAATTCGCTTAAGCTGCATAATGGCGCTTGGTACCGCATAATTCTAGACCTCATACGACCCAAAATGTTGAATATAAACTTAATGGTGACCAGACCTGCGTTGTGGTTGAGGTTCTGGAAGATCTTGCACTGCGAGTCGAGCTTGATGCTGAACTTGTCGCGCAGTTTCTGGTCGAGAAAAACTTTTGTGTAGTAGAGCTGGTCGTCCGAATCGTCGGGGACGCTCGCCTTCACCGTCACAATGCCGTACAGATCCGGTGCCAGGCCCATGAAACCTGCAAATATACAGCATTAACGACGAATTTGAAATAATTATCAAGGTATCAACGAAAAATTGAAATAATCACGAAGGTATTTACGAAAAGTTAAATAATCACGAGGGTATCAACAAAAAATTGAATTCATCAGAAAGGGTATTAACAGAAAAAAAATCACGAGGGTATTAACGAAAAATTGAAAAATCACGGGATCAAAAAAGAACGACCAATTTGGTCAACAAGGAGGTGGTAGCGGAGCATGACCAAATGGTATAGAAGTGTCATGGCACCTGCAATAACCAGAGATGTGTAGCAAAAAATCAGAACGGTATAAAAATCAGTGTGAGGAATACTGTGAAGAATATGATTATGTAAGGATGTTAGCAAATGAAGAAATAAGAGCTGTAATATGTCGTGACGGTTTCCGAATGAGTGCTGATAAGAAAGCTATTTTTTTGTCGAGCGTCTGACACAACAGTGAAGTTAAAAGCAATGTTAATGTTAACATGAGCGTTCAAGAAAACTTTACGTGAAAATTTGAGAACTTGAGACGACGGGGGAAGGAGATCGAGCAATATTTTTATGTTTTGGATGAAGAGTATAATGTTTTCACTTTTCTTAAATGTTCTCTTAGGGGAAATGTCATGGATATTTAAACAATAGCAAAACCAAATTGCTTCAAATCGTAAGGGAAACCAATTCAGCAGATTTGTAGGAGACAGAGAGAGTGACTAACGATACGAAAATACAAAAATAGGGTTTACTTTCAATTTTACGCTCACATCAAGCCAACCCTCTCATTTCAAGACCGGTATCACGACTACTTGCCCGGGGTATACATAAGATCGTTCTGGTGGAGTGGAATTCTCCCTTTAACCAAGACAGAACTGAAGTATGAAGACATCCTAGGCATGGACGCTGGCAAAATGAACGTATTCCAAAACACACTCTTTGAAAGATAAATGTGTAATTGTATCTATCCTTTAAGATATTTAAGGTAATATTTAGGTATTTCAGGACGCTCACCAAGGAAGATAAATGCGTACTTGTACCTACATTTCTACATCTGCTTGCGCAAGGTACCAGCTCAGGTAGGTTCCTGTGTCTCAGTGAGTGTCACAGGTACTCACCTCCAGAATTGAGGTACCTATACCCATAAGAGACCTTGGGGTACTTCTCAGCGAGAGACTTGTCCGGCCAGCAGGAGTTCTCGGCACCAAACACAACGCGGCTTTTGAACTTGTTGAACTTCTGCAGGATCTCTTCAGGGCCGGCTGTGAAGAGCACGTCGTAGCTGCGGGGAGGAGAGTGAGGGAAAGAAGAGGTTAATTAGGTTAGGTTAGTATTCGTTTTTCATTTTTTATCTTGTTTTAAGAACTTTATTCTCAACTTCACTGTTCCTATGCACCTTGTGCATAGATTCCGAGTTCTCTTAACTCCAAACTAAATGGTGCCTTCCTCCTTCCACTCTTTGGAACGCTTTAGTTGCAGTTAGGGAAGTTTAAACTAGATCAAAGTGACGAAAAAGAACCCGTAACAAAATACAAAAAAAACATTCTGTGTCAACAAAACGAAGGCCAACCTAGCCTCCAGCTCGGGACCTTGCATCTTCCTCTTGTGATTGCTTATTCTTAAACACAATAGCGGTTTCCTCCTCAGGGGGAATGTTAGGGTAGTTACCATGGCACAAAACATTTTAAGATCATGTGCTAACAAAGAAAATGTTTCCGGAAGTCACTTATCTTCCGCTAGATTTCAGAACCAAAAATTGCATGGACTTAAATTGACGACATTTATTCATATTTCAACAGAATCGCAGGTTTAATAGAAATTCCCCCGTAAAATGTATGAAAATAGTATGTCTGATATGCTGTACTCGAAACTAAACATGCTAAGTTAATTCAGAGAAGCACAGTTCTCGCATTTTTGAACTCTTTCACATTTCTGAGTTCTTGCGTGAAAAAAATTTCAGCTCCTTAAATTTTATTTGAATAAAAGAAAGCGGGCAGACGGGCAGACAGACAGACAGACAGACAGACAGACAGACAGACAGACAGACAGACAGACAGACAGACAGACAGACAGACAGACAGACAGACAGAAGCTCGACTCGCCTGTCAGTGAACATGACGACGAGGTTGGGGTTGTCCTTGTGCCTCTCGAGCTCAGCCCTGAAGAGGTTGATCTTCTGGCCGCCCCCCACACCGACAGCCATCTCCCCTCCCCGCCACTCCTGGCCCTTGCCCAGCACCTGCGGGGGAGGGGGGGGAGTCAGATTGTAACAACAAACATCGGCATCTACGAATGCTTTATTTCCAATTGAAGAATGATACATATCACCTTTTACATTTGTTTTTCAAATGCCTTATAACTAACACCAGGACGCCATGATGCTTTCCCCGGTCAAAGACCGGTACCCATTTCAAACACCTGGGTAGAGTGGGGTATTGTGCTTAGAATTTTTTCTCCTGTACCCAACAGAGAAAATCGCCACCAGCGCCGAGACTCGAACCCGCGTTTCCCGCACGGAGTCAGGTCCTATAGACACACGGCTATGGCGAGCAAGGTAAAATAAAGGTATTTCAGGTATTTCATTTTGTAACGAGGAGTAACATGCTAGATAACAAGCGAACGAAAGAGCGAGCGAATGGGCTCACCGACATGAGCGAACCGAAGAACGAAATAAGACATAGCGCAGGTTGTGACGCCAGAAATACCAACAGCAGGATATGCTCAGGCATGCAAAGTTTTAGAAAAAAATGCACTGACAAATCCAAGCAAAAATTGTGCCCCATCGTGTGTATGTCAGAGACCCCTCGCTTGTTTTAACAGAAGGGAAGATGGGACAAGGCCAGATGGGGGTAACGCAAGGTAGTAGTTTAGATAAGCCGGACCCACCAAGTCTTCCCTCAACAATACCCACCAATTCATACCACATCCGTACCTCAGCCGTCCCTCAGCCGTCCCTCAGCCGTCCCTCAGCCGTACCTCAGCCNNNCCTCAGCCGTACCTCAGCCGTGCCTCAGCCGTGCCTCAGCCGTACCTCAGCCGTACCTCAGCCGTACCTCAGCCGTACCTCAGCCGTACCTCAGCCGTACCTCAGCCGTACCTTGACCTTGATGCCGTAGGTGCGGGCGGAGCGTATGTACCTCTTGAAGCCGTCCGTCTCTGTGGTGGCGACCGTCACGACCAGCAGCTCTGGTAGGCACAGGGACGTTACTGGGGGCAGCCCGCGCTGGGGGCCTTCACAACATCAGTACAGATGAAAATTTTTGTTTTGTTTTAGGCAAATGTTTCGGAGTATCGTAATTCTATCTGCAGCGCAGTAATACTTGGTGAAGGAAACAGGGAAAATTCAACGAAATTTTTGTGGTGGAAACATTGAGAATTCCATGGAATTTTGGTGAATGAAACCGTGAAAATTCCACGGAATTTTTGTAAAGAAAACAGTGAAAACTCTACGGAATTTTCCCTGTTCCTTTGATTAAATTTCACTGCACTGAAGATGGAACTATAAATTTCCGAAACGTTTGCCTAAAACATAATTAACGTGTTAACTTTTGTATTGGTTCTTATTTTTATCTCACACGTGAGACTCACGAAGAATGCACCTATTGGAAATACATCAGGAGTACACATGCATATGATCCCTCATTCCCGTTTTGGCTGGCGGAAATTCCCACGCCTGATTCCCGCTGAAGAGGGACTAAAGGCTAGAAAGTTTAGGGAGACACAGCAACTGTACAGCAAAAACTATAGTAGAATGCCTTCAGTGGTGACAGAGTTCTGGTTCTTCGGCTTTAGTTGCCTTCATTGCACCGACTTTCTCGCTAAAATGCGGTTAAAATTGATCACGGTGAATGCATATAATCAGAAATTCATCTTCATGAATAAAATTCAAGTAGTGGATGGACGTGAAAATAGACGTGACAATTTCAAGCGAGGATGGGACTTCAATTCTCACGCGGGAAAACGTGGCGAAAACGATCAATCTACAAAATTTTAAGTGAAGGTGGATGCAATGTTTCTCCAATATTTTCTTTGCGCGTCTTCCACCAGTTCAGTCATCCAAACCTCCTACCATAAAAGATCACCGAGTACTATGATCTCCATGAATACATCAGGGCCTTTGCTGGTTGGTAGCTCTCGTTTTTTGTAATAATTATCAACTTGTAATATTGTTCACGATGAACAGAAACTTCAAAGCCAAGCATCGCCTCAAAATTCTCCAGGAGACTGAACACGTTCACCGCGTTTCCGCTGTCGTAAACTGTTGGTTTGCTTAGGTTGTAAGTAACTGAATAGGAAAATCGACTTTAATGCTCGAATACATGTACATCCTTCCTAAGAAATCTGATAAATACAATTCCACGACACTTGAGCAATTAAGCGGCTGGTACACGTATGGCCCAATACGCGGGGAATGTGTTTAAGTATCATGTATATGCGGTCTGTACAAAGCAACAACCCTGAGGTCACGCCCTCGAGTGGCAAATAAGGGTAACCCAAACACAATCGTGAGCTAGAAACTAGCCACAGCCTTTGCAGGAAGTACCTCAGTGCCGAAATAGAGTTAGCACGATTCAGCAACATAACATGAAGAGTAAGAATGCCGGATGGCACTGGCGTGAAAGCATTTGATCTTCTTATTAAATACAAACGGTACTGATCCAATACTTTTTATGCTGTCAGAGTTCCTGTGAGGAAAATGGAATTTTAGGCATTTTTTCAGAGGCTCAGGAGTCAGGTGGAGTCAATAAGACAGACGAGTGCGTGCTACCTGGATGGCACCGTGGCGTAGTGGTGACAGGCTTGGCTTCCCATCGGAGATGCCCGGGTTCGAATCCCAGCGCCAGCGACGTGCAGGACTGAATTGCGAGTGTGCTTCTCTTGTAAAAGAAAATTAACCTAAGAGTCTCTGCTCAGCCACGGTGTATCAATGGCGGGCTGGATCTGCGTCATCACGTGTGAACTCCATTTCTGTGAAGAATGTATCTTGAATCCAACTCATTATACGTTTAAAAACGTATTCCTCGGCGGGATTCGAATGCTGAATGCGTCATAAATAAACTCGAGTCTGATGAACAGTGCTTTCTAACATTCAACGAGACGAGCTAAAATATAATTTGCTTCTGAGCACTCGAATCGATGAGATTGTGGGAGTGGGCGTGAGAGTTCACAAGAGGAGATGAAAGAGGGAAGAGCAAGGAAGGAGGGTAGCGTAGAGGGCAAGGGTGAGGGTAGCGGGCTGAGGGCACCAACAGGCAAACGATTCACCAGGCGCCCTAACGGCTGAGGCTAGACACAGTCAGCTCTCTAGTCTCTTCGCCCCCTCCTCTTCCCCATGATGTGTAAAACAAAATGTCAATTCATGTTAATAGGAATTAGAGGCGATGTAAATTAAGGCTGATACGAATTAAAAACAATCTAAGTTCAGAATTTAAGAGATTAAAAACAATGTCAATTACAGATGCTAAAGACGATGCAATTTTAGTATTACTGAGATTAAAGACGATGCAAATTAAGAACAATTCAAGTGAGGCAAAACGCGAATTAAACGTATTATTTAAGGACAACACGAATCAAACGTAACATGAATTCATGGCGATGCAAATTAAGGACAACGCAAGTTAAAGGCAATAGAATTTCAAGGTAATGGAAATTAAAGAAAATAGAAATTAAAGGTGATGAAAATAGCATCCAAAACAAATTAAGGACAATGTAACTAAAGGGAAACTTGAATTAAAGATAACAGGAATTAGAGGAAAAACTAATTAAGGACAACACGTGTTAAAGGTTAGAGGAATTAAAGGAAATGCAAATTAAGGACGACGACAATGTAAAGGACATTGTTAAGGACAATGTAAATTAGGGACAATGTAAATTAAGGACAATGTGAATTAAGGACAATGTAAATTAAGGACAATGTAAATTAAGGACAATGTAAATTAAGGACAATGTAAATTAAGGACAATGTAAATTAAGGACAATGTAAATTAAGGACAATGTAAATTAGGACAATGTAAATTAAGGACAATGTAAATTAAGGACAATGTAAATTAAGGACAATGTAAATTAAGGACAATGTAAATTAGGACAATGTAAATTAAGGACAATGTAAATTAAGGACAACGCGAATTAAAAACAATTATCGCCACACACACACCGCTAGTCTGCTCCTAGCTTCGTTTCCTCCCCCCCAGCTCCCCCTCCCACCTCCCCCACCGACACACCCAGTTCTCACACACGCACTCTCCCACGACACAGCCTGTGTGCTGTGGTGTGCTCACACATGTGTGAGGTCACATTACTGTGTATGCATTGTACTGTGTAATGCATGTGTACTGTGCACTGTACAGTGTACGAAATGTGTACAGCACTGTGTAGAAGTGCTCGGCCTGTATGTGTTGTACACTGTACACACTTCAGTACAGCACACAGAAGTGACGTACACTGCCGTACAGTGTGCTCTGCACCACTTACAGTGTAACACACGACACTGTGTAACACCTTACACTGCGCACATTACATTGGCCAACGCAGGGCAATATTCTCGCCTCCCTTGCCTGCAGAGATGCTCAGTACAGATCACTGACACACATGCCGGCCCTCGGTTGTGTGGTGACAGTGCGTGTGTGTGTGTGTGTGGTGTGTGTGTGTGGGTGTGTGTGTAATCTTTGTCTCATGGCAAGGAAAGTGTCATGGCTGTATATTATACAGGATGTGTTACTCATACCCAGCCAGTCACACATGGCAGTCAACTGCACATGGCAGTCAACTACACATGGCAGTCAACTACACATGGCAGTCAACTACACATGGCAGTCAACTACACATGGCAGTCAACTACACATGGCAGACAACTACACATGGCAGTCAACCACACATGGCAGACAACTACACATGGCAGTCAACTACGCATGGCAGTCAACTACGCATGGCAGTCAACTGCACATGGCAGTCAACTGCACATGGCAGTCAACTGCACATTGCAGACAACTACACATGGCAGTCAACCACACATGGCAGTCAACTGCACATGGCAGACAACTACACATGGCAGACAACTACACATGGCAGTCAACTACGCATGGCAGACAACTACGCATGGCAGTCAACTGCGCATGGCAGTCAACTGCACATGGCAGATAACTACACATGGCAGTGAACTACACATGGCAGTGAACAACACATGGCAGACAACTACACATGGCAGACAACTACACATGGCAGACAACCATACATGGCAGTTAACTACACATGGCAGTCAACTACACATGGCAGTCAGCCACACATGACACACCCACACACGACACAGCTCACGTCCACAAGTCGTGACACATAAAGCATTGCTACATCAGCCTGTTGGTCGAGTATCAGAAAACTCAAATTTTTGTTATTGTTGCCATTTGATTCCAATCTTAGAACCGATGCTTCCACTCGTGCAAGCGATTATTGCACAGAAACTAAGAAGCTTCAAGTTCAAAAACGGTTCAAGGTCGCAAAATTTAATTCATTCGATGAACACAACTCGCTACGCTAGCAAACGAGGGCGTACGCACCTCCATGAGACAGAATATCAAAATGAGGGAAAAGAGAAAAGATGGAAACTGGTGATGTTATTATGGTACGCCGGTCTCCCTGGCTAAAAAAAAAAGAGACGTGAAGACGGGAAGATGAGGCCCATCTTACGAAAAATCAAAACCCACAGCAGACTCCTGGTACAAGTGTAGCTGATTTTGTGGTATGAAGATCAAAAGTTACCTCTGTGAAGCCTCATTTTTTCAATTGCACGATTTTAGTTGATCAAGAAAGTAGTAGGGGCGGAAAAAACAGGACAGCAGTGAATCGAAAAAAAAGAGGATCCGCAACAGAAAACATTTTTATTTGAACAAAAAGAAGGCCTACCTAACCCTTTGCTCGGGACCTTACATTTTCCCCACTGGAAGCCCACACCCCGCATAGCAAAAAAAGGGGTCCGCAACAAAAAAAATCTTATTTGAACAAAAAGAAGAGCTACTAAACCCTAGGCTCGGGACTTCACATTTTCCCCTCTGGGAGCTCGCACTCCACATTGCACATTTTCGCACACATTACACATTTCCGTATTCTGCCAGCAGCTGCTAAGAAGAGGATCAGTGACGGCTGTTACGTTGCAGAACCAGTTCTTGCCCTCAACCAAGGGTTGCAACCGGCGGTTCACTGACCGGTCTCCAGCAACGGTAGACAACTGGTCCAACGCCCGCAACCGGTTGGGAAATGTTTCAGGTAGTTTTCCGTCCATAACTGGACGCTGGTCATTTGAGATCTGCCGAAGGCTGGCAGGAAGATGCGTGCTAAGATGAGTGACTGACACCAAGTCAATAATACAACATCCGTTGCGCGGATCGCTCCTAGATTCGTGCGCCGACACAAGTTTTGGCGGTGCTGAAGTTGGTGGGAGTGGCTCTGCCAACTTGGTGTCACAGGGTTAGCCAAATCGAGGGCCGTGACGCTGAACGGTATAAAATTTCGCACGCTATTTTTCGATGGTTCCCGTAAAGGGGCGTTGCTGGGCCATGGGGAGGAGAAGCAGGAATGTTTTTATTTCCGTCAGTGTAAACAATACTAGAAAAAATCCAATGAAAACCACGATGTATAGCCTTAACGATAAAAGTACGAGATCCTATTTCCTCCATTAAATTAGTATTCAAAATAACTAAAAACAGGATAATGAACATTTTCTCCACACAATTACGCGGAAAAACACAGCACACATGGCTGTATGCGTCGCAACAACACAATGAGGACCGCAAGTCTGTTTCTTCCATTACCGAATTTTACAAGCCATTGCACTGAGTCCATTAACGAGGCTTCGCATGCAGTTAGTGACGGATGTGATTTATCGTGCGAGGGAATGAACTGATGAGGATAAGTGGCAAGCGTGTGTTGCCTACTGGCCGAAACTTGGCCTCTACGTGATGGTGGGGTGACGAAGTAATGGTAGACCGACTACGAAGCAATGGTAAAGCGACTACGAAGTATTGGTAAGCCGACTACGAAGTAATGGTAAGCCGACTACGAAGTAATGGTAAGCCGACTACGAAGCAATGGTAAGCCGACTACGAAGCAA
>JACJUY010010933.1:5414-26606 GCA_014220935.1 Platorchestia sp. MABIK
GAGGACACCAGCATCTTGCCATTGATCAGAATTACCTCGAAGATTCACCTTGAAAATTTGCTATGAAATTTCACCTCGAAAATAAACTGTTATATCTCAGGATGCGCCTTGTAAAGTAAGCACGCACGGATCTCATTGTCCCGCTGGGTTTCGCATGTCTCGGAGCCGGAAGAATCATAAACGGCCGGACCTGACAGAAGGAAGTCCTTCATGGTGTCTTGCCTTTGCAACCTTTACGAGCACCGGAGGGTCTTTGGTTGACTTCCGGGCACGACTAGTTTTAAGGATGACCTGTCACCGATCCAGACAGTACAAGATTAGAAACGCTGCTGAGAGTTTCCTTCTCCTCCTCCTTAGAAGTTTAAGGCTTCAGAAACTGTAGTTCCAGCTACAGCTAAATAAACCTCATGTTGTGCTGAAAATAACGACACAACATAAACCTTGAAAATATTCCAGATTAGCTTTGCCGCAACGTTGAGGCGAGATCTGGACACGCTAAATATAGACGTGAGCTCTCCAGACGTACGGCCGTGTATCGTCTTATGCTCGTATCTGCACAGTCACTCGCATGTTTGAAGTGTTGCCACTTGATTGAAAATGTTGTCACTTAATTTAAAGTGTTGTCACCTAATTCAAAGTGTTGTCACTTAATTTAAAGTGTTGTCATTTGCATATTTAAAGTTTGCCCACTTAATTTAAAGTGTTGTGACTCAATTGCGCCTGTCAGTGTGCGGTCACGCGTTGCCCCGGCAGGTGCACTCTGGTGATTTAATTCTGCCTCAATTCCGCGCCTTTCCGCCCTCAATTCCTCGTCATCTACTGCCTCAATTTCTGTTTCCGCCTGCCTCAATTTCTTTTTTCGCTTGCCTCAATTTCCTTTTCGCCTGCCTGAATTTCTTTTCATCCGACAAATATTGATTACTTCTTTATTTGAAGGGAACTGCAACTGGGTTTTGAACATCAAAACAAGAGAATTAAAAGTTTAACAACAGTTGCAATATTTTAAGCAAGGTTTTTGGAGAAAAGGACTGTATGGTCTTTTGGTGCATTGTAGGGTGAGGAGAACGCAGTGAGGGGAGTGAAGCTCAATGAACAGAAGAGTTTCCCATTAAAATTTTTCTGTTTCTCTTCCCCGTTTTCTTTTATCACCAGAAAAGCTGCGTATACACTCGTGAATATACTACGAGAGCCAGACTGGAAGTGAACCAGTTCTTTCCATGAGTGACGCTTAACTTCCATACTACGGAGAAGACACTGAAAAATATTGAGAATTTATGTTCATTGGAGCATAAAAGGTTTTTTTTCAGGGGAGGAAAAATTAGGTAGGAAAAAAAAAATTTCAGTAGCAACCAGTCACTAACGTCCCATCGAACAAGATATATGTAACTGCTACTTTATATTGCCATTGGCCTCCTTGCACAACTTCCGTACATCAACTCTTACCAGTGGCAACGGTGAAAAATGTCAAGGTCATATTTTGCACTTAATAACCTAACTTGTCCAAACCCATCCCAATCTAACCTGTTTTATCTTAATGTAACGCAATTTTTCATTTACGTTAAAAAGAAGTACAAACGTTGGGACCAATGTTTTAAAAAACTAACTTTTTCAATTTGTAAATATTGTTAAATCGCAAAAATTGTAAAAAATGGAGGGGGTAAGAACAAGAAAATTATCTTCTCCTCGCAAAAAACGCAATGTAAAAATCAGCTCTAAAAATACGCGTACAAAAAATGTCAACAAACTTTTTTTAAGCCCTCCACATTCAAATTGGAATAAAAGAACGACCGAGCAACTGCTAACTTAAAAAGAAGACCTTATACAATGTTTCAGGATAGAATTTCAAAAATGGTCTAGAATTCTGAAACACGAAGGTTATCAGTGCTGAAAAAGGAATTCAAAATACAGAAATTGGCACGTCTAAACGAGTGATTTTTTATTACGCCTGGCTTGTCGCGTATCTCACGATGCCTTGGCCCTTTGGCGTACAATGCATTGTATAAGTAGTAGTAGTAGTAGCAGCAGTGGTAGTGGTGGAGTGTTTGCCAAATGCATTGTACAAAACGACATGATCATTTACAGCCATTCGCAAACAAACACAAAGCGACTCTATGCTGAGCACGACAGGATTGGAACAGAGCTGAAACCAAGTAGCACTCACCTGGAAACTAAGGAAGATTTTCCCACTTTCGACGCCCCGAGGAAGACAAGCCTGTAGCAGTTCTTAGGGGAGAGTTTCACTGGCTTGCCGGGCACGAGACTCAAGGTGGAAGGCACTTTAATTTTAGAGAACTTCGGTAGCTTGGATACCGTGTCGTCTTGTTCAGTGGCGTTGGTGGAAGAGGATGTGGAACTCGACGAGTCTTTGACGAGAGATGACGAGCTGGAGCCGTCGCACGTCGAAGACAAGCTTCTTTGGGCCCCTCGTCTTGATGAGAACACCCCCACGCTGGCGCTGGCCTGGAGCTGCTCCAAGAGGTTACCGCTCGAGAATATGGAGTTGAAGGCGTTGTACTTGGAGCGCTTGGAGCCGAGAGATGGAGTGTGGCAGTTTGGAGACTCTGGATCAGCACCTGCTGACTTGGGTGCTGAATTTGGAGTAGGAGGGCCGGTACAAATGTCCACCGAGTTGCTGAAAACGAGCTTACGGACCGTCCGTCTTTCTTTCCCCGGTCCAAACTTGCGGGTCGTAGACGGGTCCTTGTCTGCCGACAAGCTTTGTCTAATTTTAAAGTTTTTGCTGTTCTCGCGTTTGGGACAACTGTCTACAGCTGCTGTGTCGTTCTTGTCGCCTCCAGTTTCACTCATTGCTTTGCCTGGACCGGTTTCACTCATTGCCCTGCCTCGACCGGTTTCACTCATCGCCCTGCCTGGACCGGTTTCACTCATTGCCCTGCCTGGACCGGTTTCACTCATTGCCCTGCCTGGACCGGTTTCACTCATTGCCCTGCCTGGACCGGTTTCACTCATTGCCCTGCCTGGACCGGTTTCACTCATTGCCCTGCCTGGACCGGTTCCACTCATTGCCCTGCCTGGACCAGTTTCACTCATTGCCCTGCCCAGACCGGTTCCACTCGTCACTTTGCCTGAACAAGTTTCGACGCTTGAAGGTTCATTCTCGACGGTCGACCCTCTCAAGCTGCTGGTCAAGGATTTTACGGAAGGTGCCTCAAGTTTAGAAGCCGAACGTTCGTTGAAGCTCGAGCTTCTAATGATGCTGTTAATTATCTTCCGACCGATTTGCTCTCGCCTTACCTTCTTTTTCAAGCTACCGTTAGCACACACTGAAGGAGAATTTGATTTCATTGAGATCGATTTCCCGTTTTGGCTACTTTCAGGAACCTCCTTTACTGAAGATTGTCCGTGTTCGTCAGCGGCGTCTGAGTCAACGTTTTGCTGTCTTTGCAAAACGCTGTTTCTTCGAGGTCTAAGCTGATTTCCTGCATCAATGTGTACACTGTTCTGATTTTCTTGTTGACAGGTGTTATTTCCGTTCACTCCGCTGTCTTTTTTAATTAGCGCGGAGAATGTTTCGCAGCTTAAAATGGAATCAAATGAGGGTGCTGTGAGTTCACTTCCCTTGCAATCCTCTATTTCATATAGCTCAGATTTTTCAAGAAATGTTTCTTGAAATATTGGAATTTTTGCATCAGGCTCCAACTGCAAACGTTCCTGCTCTTCAACAACCTCCTTACCATCGCTTTCAGCAGCAATCACCATATCAGTGGAGGCGTACAACTTATTGGTGTAGCCGCAACGCTGGTCATCCACGTGTCCCGAGCTAGACACAGGCGCCTCCTGCAGTTTTTGACTCGTGACCACTTTTCCGTCTCTCAGCACTACTTCGCATGCCACTTCGTCGCTGTAAGGTGCGTTGGCAGCGTTTGGACTTGCGGACGATATTACATCCAGCGGCTTGTTTTTTTCAACCCTCAACACAGTCGCCCTAGCGTCCTTGCAGCACACCGTTGCCAGTTCAAAAGGCAGCATCGTGAGGGTTAGCAGTTCTTCAAGGGTGAGCAGTTCTTTAATTTCAATTTTAATTTGATTTAAGTTTACAGGGGTTGGCAGTACTTCAAGGGTTAGTAGTTATTCAAGGGCTAGTAGTACTTCAATTTTGGGTTGAATTTAATTTGCGTTTATAGTGATTGTGCGATATAAGTAAAGTGTGCATGTGTTTCCTTAAAATGTCGTGGCACATCACTCCGTTGTGTTCCTACGTCATTGTTCGGTGTGGAGTAATTGAAAATTAATGCACGTGAGACACATTTATAACCGTTTCGTTTTTAGAAACGTTTTGAATTGGTTCACCTCCTCTACATGACTTGATGTACGACATCGACAGCAATTAACTCAAGAGATAGACTTCCGCATATTCATTTCCTATTGGGTATTTATTCATGGTTTTCATGCACAGCTTCAGAGCCATCAGTTGATGCATCGTAGAACACTCTATTTAGGATGGAAAATTTTCTGTACCTCTGTGGTTTCTCACTGTTGGGATTTTTCACTAATGTCATTTTTCACTACTGCGATTTTTCGCCAATGTAATTTTTTCCCCATTGCAATTTGTCACCAATGTCATTTTTCATCATTGTGACTTTTCAACAATTCAAATTTTCCACCATCGTGACTTTTCAACAATGCCAATATTTCACCATTGCGACTTTCACCAATGTAATTTTTCAACATTGCAATTTTTGACCATGTCAATTTTTCATTGTGGGAATTTCTCATGAGAAGGCCTTTCCATCACTGAGGAAAGCGACTCCGTTGCCCAAAAGCCACTTGATATTTTCAAGGATGACAATCCATTACGAGCACAAAACCAACTAAATACCTGTAATAAATGATTCACCTTTACAAAATGACGGAATTTCAATTACTAAACAGAAAAGTGATGGGTATACATTCATTAATGTAGCCTGAGCTGAGCATTCATGCGGCCTTGTCATTTGAAAAGACTTGGGAGTATGAAAATGTTGTGTATTTGGTCTCTTCTGATGTTCAGTGTTTGGAGCGAAACATTCTTGCTGAAAAACATTCTGATGTTTCAAAATAAGAATAAAAGATTCTCGATCAAACGCGTTCTAATTTTCAATGAAGTTTTCAAGCAGTCTGAATCCAACTCGCTTTAGAATTGAACAGAAGGAATGGAACATGTTGGGTCAATCGAATGCTCGTCGTGAGTGCGATTGAAAAGGAAATGAATGTTATCAAGAACTTGAGTACTGGGGACTTAACACATTCCCCGCGTATTGGGCCACGTGGGTACCTTCGATGACTTGCGATATTCTTAAAAAATAACTGAAATCATTCGAGGTCAAATGTTATCGTGCATTTGCATTTTCGCATTTCTAATAAAGGATAAAAAATATATTTGAGCAGTTAAGTCGATTCCCCAATTCTGCTTCTTACAACCTAACCAAACCAACCGTTAGCAGCCGCGGTAACGCGATGAACGCGTTTTCTGTGAACGATAAAGAATGACATCAAAAACTTCCTAGATCCTTAGTGACAAGAGAAATTATTTTCCTTGGACGGAGAATTATTTTCGTCAGGAACTAGCCAAAAACTACGATAATTTGCAAAAATTGTTGCGGTTAACCCTACAAAAAGTTCAACAGTTTCCATAGTGTTATCAGATGAATGAAATTCGCCACATCAGTAGCAGATTCCCCAAGGAAGAATCAGAAATATATTTAGTATGCTGAATTCATCAGGGAATCGAAATTTATAAAAGTCAAATGGGTGGAATAAGAAATGTTCCTGAATTTTTACAGTTATTTTCTTAACTGGAGACATCATTCTCTGAATGTAGAATATGAAATACCTAATTTTTATTTTGTACGGTATATGATTAAACGAACGTTACCATATGATAGTAGAGAGAGCAATCACTTTCAACAATGTTACTAACGTAGCGTGACGATATGTCGAGTAGAACTATGCTAAAAGTAGCAATTTGTCCTCAATTGTGTATTGCACAACTATACTTTCAATTCAACCATTTTAATACGACATTTGTGTCATTTTGTGTATTTTTTATCCTAAGAGTCAATGTGTATTAATTAACTAAATGAAAATTGAGACTGTCTGTCCTCATCAGTGCATTTCACCCATTGGAAGCAACTCATTCCCTAAAATTCAGTGACTGCAATTTTTCGTCTCCTGGAAGACAAATTAAAATTTTAAGAAAATAACATTTATTAAAACGTTGATTAATATTTACTGTCTTCAATCCTTTTCTATGCTTCCACGCAATATTTTCATTATGAGTTAAACCGCACGGTGTCTTATGCTACCAGCAAAACAAAATACAACTATTCTCACATCATCTACCCTACTTCCTATAACTTTTGCCTTCACTAACCTGGCATCACCGACATTTTAGCAACAGCTGCAGTTTGCAGATCAATCTTTTTTCACGAACGATTCATTATTCTTAAAATCTAGAGCTTAACACGTTGACTCCGGCAGGTAAAACTGAAGTTTAACATTCTACTCAAATTTAAAGTCGATTTTGGTAGCAAGCAATGTTGAAAACAGCAAACATGAACTGGACCGTGCTATTAATTCGTTTTAATCAAGTATTTACGAAAATTGAGTTCGTGACTACTGGTCGGTCAGCAGCATTATGGAAACTCCCTCCGTGTACGACCGGTTATTCATATCGCAGTCAGAGCGTACAACAAAATAACGTTTTTCTTATTTACACAACAGCATCAGGTGCCAGGGCAGCTAAATACGACCATCGGATCGATTGCCTTCCTTTCAACTTGAGCTGAGCTAACTTTTCTCGTCAAGTTAAAGCATTGCCTTGGCCTCGGTATTTGTTTTTTTACAGAGACGGTTTCGAAACTCCTAGACCGGCACAATACATTGCGGTTGAGGTTTGGGAAGGCTTTTTTGTTAAGTTCGGTAAGAATATTTTAGGTTAGATTAGGTTCGGTAAGATTTGGTTAGGTAAGGTTAGGTTAGGTTAGGTAACGTTAGGTTAGGTTTGGTTAAGTTAGGTTAGGTTAGGTTTGGCAAGGAAAGGTTAGGTTATGGTAGGTTAGGTTAGGTTAGGTTAGAAAAGGTTAGGTTATGTCATTTAAGATAAAGTTAGTGTATGAGAGTAAAGAAAAGAAATGTCAGATTTTCGCACTAATTTAGTTGCGTTAATGTGTTTGGACAAAAGACTATTTCCATTTTAACAAATGCACAATGAATCGTAGAGAAGTAACGTCCAGGTGTGTGTAGAGGGAGATGTAAAAAAGTCCTTTATAAGTCACAATACAATGAGAATTTTTTTTCGTATGCTTTATTTTGTGCTTGATTTATTTTGAGAATGGCATTGTGTGTTGGACAGGATCAGTATCAGCTCACTGTCCTGCTAAATTATTTCATTTCCTACATCATCACTCCAAATAAAGTCGTGTTGTCAATAGAGAAACAATTAAACTTCTTGTGAATTTCACAAAGTTTATTTAAACTTGTTTCAGTTGTAAAGAACTTGAAGCTGCTTGTCGTGTTTTTTATCATTTTGTTTTAGCTTGAAAAGTCCTGCCACTTCGTTTTGCTCCTCTGCCTTTTTTGCACGATCCTAGAGCTTGGTATGACCTTCAGTAATTTTTCTTTCGAAAACAAGATTTTTTTCGTACCTTTTCCCACTTATAACTTCGGATAGAACATCAATTTCTACTACATGAAAAGCAATTTTTTAAAGTAAAACAGTCTGAATCAAAGTAAAGCGGAAGACTCATCCATTTACTTTCATTTAATGGTTCTTTTCTAAAGTTTTAAACATTTTGTGTGAACTCGTGAAGCAGAAGGCAGGCGCAACAGGTCACCACCCCGCAGCAACGCCGCGACCCACACTCCACCGACACCAGAGTGCAACTGACCGTTGTGGGTCAGTTTCAACAACTAGGGTTGTGATACGATGTCATTGTGGTTATTGTGAAACGCATTTGTGCATCATCGTAGATCTTTATTTGGTCATGGAACCTCTGTATTCTTTTCTAGGAAATTCATTTTAAGCCTAACACTTAAAATAATGTTTACACCAATATAGGTTGAAGAAACTAGTGTGAATAACACACACTGCAGGTTTATATTTTTAATTTTGTTGCGCTAGGCAAACAAGGAACAGGAACGACATGGAAAGAAAATCGTGAACAGGCTCAATACTAGTCTTCAGTGCGAGTTGGTTCAAAGTCGCTCGTCAAAGCGAGTCTTTGATCATAGTTCTGAGTCGTAGCTCGAGAGGTGTCTCAGCGTCGGGAACCTTGTTGAAGGTAGCGCAAATTAGACGATAAGCGCTCTCGCGCTCTCGTCTTCTTTAGCCAGCAAGGATTGGTAAGAGGTTTTCCAGGCGTCTTGACTCTGGTATCGAGCAAAAGTAGGAGAGATATGCAACGGTTTTACTACATGAGGAGAGAGTGAAATTGAGATAATTAGTTTATCAAATTAACTGGATGAAGGTAAATAGCTCGTTTGATGAAAATAATTACAAAATTCTGAGACAGGCACTCTTACCCGCTTAACGTTCGGCATTCGGTGCAAAATGCTTGCGCTATGTGACAAAAAGAACGAAGTTGCAGGAACAAAAGTAAGGTGCCTAGGCAGTGAAGTGAAGTTATACTGTAAAAGAAGGTACAGGAGTAAAAATAGGGTGATGAAAAGCGAGTTGAAGTAATTAAGTCAATATGATGCTTAAACTATTTTAATTCATAGATTGGTCGAAACTCACCTAAGGAATCTATCCTCAGTGAGGTTTCTCCTCTTTTAGTGGCAAGTAAGGTGCAAGGCTCAAGTGGAACAACAGAACACGGAAGAGATAATACAGTAGGCCTTAATATTACCTTAAAGTAATTAATGCTACCTAAATTACGGACAGCCCATCTGACGACTGTATCGTAGTAAATAAACTCAAGGAGGAAAACAAAGGTAAATAATTAATCGCTTCTCGAGGAGGACAGTAAAGGCAGGTAATTAATTGGCAGGTTACGCAATAATTATCAACACCCAAGTGAAAGAAAGTATTACGGAAGATAGAAGTGCAAAATGGAGGAGAAAAGAGAAGACAGCACAAGAGGAACAGAAATGTTCGTCCTCTTGCTAAGCCGCGGGCCTTGATGACAGCCCCGAGGAACTTCCAAGCGCTCGTCTGTTTGCACAAAGAGTTACTTCCGCAGGCACAGGTAACACTGGGTGACTTTCAGAAGCGATGGTCAAAATGTTAATAATAGCAGCAATGATAATAATGATGGTAATGAGGCTTAAAACTAGGGACAAGTTCACGATCTCACCTCCGTTCGCTCTCCAAACCTCAAGTGTGTGGTGAAACGAGGGCCAGACTGCTTTGTTACGGAGGTGGGCGCACTGTATTTCTTACACAAGGTTTCACAATCGTGACTTAATTAGATCGTTGTTTTATAACGAGAATTCGTTGCCGGTGTATACCAATTAAAATGAACGAAAATTTAGACCTACTTTGTTGCCTAAAATCCCCATGTGCTCAAACAATAGGTTTTATGGCCTCAGAATGCAGCAAAAAAATCGTTTCGTGTAATAAGTGTGCGAAATGAGTGTTTCAGAGAACCAAACAGCAGTTTTTATAGATAGCTAAATACTGATTTCAAATTCTGTAGATTTTCCCAACAAAATGATACATTTACCACTGTTCAGTAGTTAAATACTGGTTTCAAATTCCGTAGAGTTTTCCAACATATGTGATGCATGACTTTTCAGTAATTAAATACTGGTTTTAAACTCCGTATATTATTACAAAACCAGCTAACCCGCTTAACGTTTCTCTGTGCAATCAAACATACCTTGCTAATAATTGCTTACTTACATCCTTGCTTGGTTGTTCTCCTGATCACATGGAACTGAAAGCCTAAACTATTCAAACTCAAAATCTCCATGGAAGGGTTTTCACTGATCAACTGCACGCGAGAAAATATGACATTTCTCGCACACTGGAAAAAGAAAAGCTGAACCTAATGTACTGACTTCAGATTACCTGTTTTTGATCAGCAGTTTATTTCTGTTTTGATGGGTCAGTTAGCATTTTTTGAGTGTAATCAACGATGACTCTAAATTTCATGATGACTCAAAATTTCATTTTTTTTCAATTTCAACCCATTTCATTCTTTTTTTGTCTAATATCAAACATTCTCTGCGTATACCCAACGAGTCAGTCGACCGTAACTGCTGAAACTCACTGAGCGTATCTGCGAAACGAGTTTCACAACGTCACGGGTATAAAAATAATATTTAAAACGAGGGTATTTCTTTCCTAAGGGGATTTTTCTGTAGGGGCAGATTTAGTATGAAGGAAGTTCGAGGATTTGTGAAACCTGAACCATAGATACGCTCACAACACACAGTTTCATTCAGTCGTTCAGGTGGTCCAAGAGTAACGCTATCTTTCACGAACTTAATTGAATAAAATACGTTGCTTAACAAATTCAATAAGTATTCTCAATAGGTATTCTAATTTTACTATCTTAATCAAATAATTTAAGTGGTTTATCACAAGTTATTGAACTTTGCTATTCAGAGACCAATGTTCTTCCGCCAGCCCAACAAAATTTTTTCTGCTGTTTGCCAAACATTATTGAATTCTGTCATTTTTGACGAAGATTGTGTGCAAGAATAGAAATACATGTGCTCGTGCCTGCACCTGAAGCCTTGCTTTAAAGCAGGCAATTTTGGCGTGATAAAGAAGGCTGCGCGGCAGAGGAGCTCACCACTCCAGTTTCAAGGAGATTTTTTTGGCGAGCAAAATCCAGCAGAAAAATTGTGGGCTTGAGAGCACGAGCGATCCGCAGAACAGCGCTCGCGAGTAAGACTGCATTTAAGTTTATGTAGGAGTTATGGATGAACCTTGAACATGTGTGTGCTATTACAAATATGAGTAACTCAAGCCTATGAACTAGTAGGACCCTTGGAAATTACACGGACAAAATGACTGCGCTTTCAAATTAGAACTGGAATTCGGATGTCAAAATTTTTTTTTAAATCTACAGTGTAAACGCATATTCTTTGCCCTATAGGTTCCTTTTTTCTTGTATCTGGATATAATCAGATTGAATTTCAAACGATATTAGACTACCCGTGATTCTCCACGTCAGGCTGCTGATAATGTATGGACAAATTCAAATGCCAAGAAAAGAAGAATCAAGCGGGAGAAAAATAAAGAGCTTTTAATCATTATTTTATTCTTAAGTATCTAGGTTACAGAGCGGCAGTTTTACAACCAACCAAATAACAATGGTGTTGTTGTTTGTATAGTATGAAGAAAATTTAACATATTAAGTTAATCTGTTATTTATATAATAAATTAATCATATAAGTTTATAACATAAAGTTTCTGTATATTTAAGAAAAATTTTACAAACATTTTGCCCAAGGTGACCATCTTCGCAAATTGCACACTCATCTCATAAATTAGGGGCGAGGCTTCTTCCTATGCTTCCCTGACATAAGCTATTTCTTTGGAAAATGTGCAAAAAGAGAGTTGGAAGCTCGTACATTACATGACTTTAGCATGAAAACAGAATTACAAGTCGTTTCAATTGTTCCACACTTACTTACAGATCAAACTATAAATTCATTCCCATACACCTATCTAAAAATCCACTTACCTACATACCGTTGTGTTGGAAGTTTCCTACATTACAGAAAAAAATATTACGTTTCTGATCATGTCATGGGAATAATGTACTTATTGTAAATATCTGTATAATAAATACGACAATTGTACATAAGCGTTGCGTTTTTTCGCATTATTTTACGAAACAAAATGCAAGGAAAAATTTAGTAGAGGCGGATAACATGGTCAACTATAGTCAGGTGAGAATAAAATTGCTTTAATAAAATTGTTAAGTAAGGAAATTACTGTTTCATTTTGCGTAAACTTTTCTGCGTTGTTCCTGCCTTTTGTCTTGGATTACTAGTGCGCACGACCCGTCAAAAATGACGGGTTTCAATATTTCCTAAGACAAATCTTGCAGAAGTTTATGACCAACAAATATATCCATCCCAACAGTACCCGCGATTAAAACATTTTTGTACTTGTGCACTTAAGAAACTCGTATCGCAGATCTGGTCACTAAGCATCCTTTTAAAGCGTGACAGAGAAGCACCAACCCACCAAGACTCACAAAAAGATAGATATTTAAAAATTAATTTATAAATAAATTTATGAAGACACCTGACGTTTTATTATATAGTATATTGATTGGTTCCGATGCTTTTGCAATCACCGAACTACCCATTCATGAATAAAGAATGAAGAAGCATGGACAAAGAGCAACAACAAGAAAGCGACAGAGAAGAAAGAGACGACAGCTGCGTTCGTAAAAGACAGACAATCCTTGACTGTAATTGGCAACGGGTGTAAGAAGCGTGGTGTAATATTAATGAGGAAAGCAGAGAAATCCGTCTGGAAAATATGAGAACTAAAGATCAAAAAAGGAGAAATGACGTAAATTCGTGTGTTCCAGCTGTCCTTTTGTAAACAGCTAAGATCGTTAAATCGATTTTACAAGCAATCGAGAATTTTCTGACGAGTCCAATTAGGGTTCTTAAAAGAGCGTTCTTCACAATCTGCTAGCAGTAGTTCCTAAATCTTCGTCGTTGATTACGAGACTGTGATGTATATTGATAAATAAATGATTAAGATAAAATACGCTGGTCACCCAATAAAAAGCAGAAGAGATATTCAAGTCAATATCCTGGATACGCTCGGACCAGAAACACTATTTAACGCGACCCGTCAAATTCCAGTCCTTATTCCAAAACTTTTTCAACTTTAAGAAACCATGCTTTCCCACTGGATCATGCGATGGAAGCTCAGAATCGTGAGCATTTTGACGGCGTGCCAGATTGTAATTTTCATGTACGTGTGCCACGTGCTGTCACCGAGACCAGAAGTGATAGCAGTGCAGTAGAGGATGGAGCAATACAGCTACAAGACGGCGGTGGAGACCAGCAGCGGTCACCACATCGTGCAGTTCCCGTGGGAGGAGCTGACGGAGATGGTGGGGGCGGTGCGGTGGTGGGGCGATGTGTACCCTGGGGTGCTGTGGCAGGCAAGGCTCAGGGCCAGCGCGTGTGGGCAGCCTGAGGTCAGTAAGGCGTCTTCAGACACCTGCGATGAGTTAGACTCGCTCTTGTACCCGCCTTTTTACCCCCTGCCTGAGGACATTGAGATATTTGTGCTCCTCTCTGGTATCATTGGCCAAACCGAACCGCGTGAAGGGAGTTAAATAAAGGCCAAACGGAGGGCAGGGGTTATGAATTTTAGAGACCTAGGACAACTGCGCAATAGATCTGAGGTGTTACGCGTAGCTAAGTCCTCGACGTATATTAATAGAAATTCGATTTCTACAGAGATGATGCAAAATATATCCGACGAGTAAAATATTTCAAATCACGAGCGAAAAACATTTCCCAAACGCTAAATGGGAACCGATGGATTATCAAATAATGGTTCTGAAGCACTCTAAGAGACAGACACGAGTTCCTCAAACAGCTCCAATTCAACTGGGCTAGCAGGCAGTCAAATTTACAAAAAAGAGATCCTTGCTGAGCGTTGCTACGCTAAGTACAGCGCAGCCATGTTGCATCGAACGGCGCACCCTTGCATGTCTTCCAACGCCTCAAATGTGGAAAGCTGGCACTTCAAAAACCAAGATTAGAATTTGGCTTCTTTCCGAGGCCTGTTGGGGAGCGTGTATCCTCCCCAGGGATACTTTCTTAACATCACGAAGCGCTTCAAGGAAAATCTCAGGTCGTATGATAAGCAAAACTGGGTTGACCGAGGTACTGTAGTTGTTGTTTTCGACCAAACTCTTCTAGATCATGTCAACGACTTTCTCGTTCACGTCCAGGTGGGATGGGAAAGGTTGCCTGTGTCTGGATGGCTTATTTCTCATCGTGTGCATGTCTATGAACCTAAAACTCTGATCACCAGCCCACTGCAGTCATGTGAGAGCGGTCAGTATGGTTACTTTGCAAGGCTTTTACGAAAGTAAAATTCCCTTTAGAACATCATTGTTTTGGTGATGATGGTTTTAAGTACGCTGATATCCAGCTTTCTCATGATAACAGAGCCAGAGTGGAGCAGGTTGAAGGACTTCTCCTTGTACAACATCACCAAACCTTCAGTGTGGTGGCCAGGGAGGATGCTGGTGGTGGATGTATCCACAACGGGCCTGTCTGCATCCACTTGCTTCATCATGCACCTCTACGACGCCGCTCTCGTGGATATCGCATGCCGGCACAAAACCCAAGGGGACAGTTTCGACTTACCTCATGTCTCGTTCGAGCAGCAGGAGGTGCCCAACATGGCTGATCTACGGCTCTACATGACCGCTCTGCGTTGGCTTGTGGTGACCTACGCTCTATTTTTGTCGTGCCGCGTGATCCTCATGGAACACGCTATAAGGAACCTGGATACTTTCATTTCCGCCCTAAGGAAGCGATTCCAATCGCTCTTGGTGTACATGGTCGTCGTTGTTTTGGCTATCTTCTTCAACTCAGTCGCGCTGTACAACACGTTTGGGTCGCACAGCGCAGCGTTCAATACTCCGTCGTAGGCTCTAAAGACGACTTACAGCGCGGGTCTCGGGGCCTTATCGTACCGTGAGCTCGTGAAAGCCTACCCTGTGTTTGGATTGGTTACTTATGCTACAATGAGCATTATATTCATGATGATCTTGTTTCCGTTCATTGTTGCCGTGCTTGTCGATGATGTCACGACGGATGCTGTCGATGCCAGCGATGTTTCGATTGCCAGTCTTTTCCGGTCGTCTGTAGGGGGATGATCCGGTGGCATATCTCTCGAATTATTTTAACAAGAATCCATTTTGGCGTCCGCTGTCACATATCTAAAGATCGTTTTGAGAACCGTGTCACTATTTTATTTATAAAATTTGCTTAATACTACATGAAACATAACATTCTGGTCATTTTGTTAAGAAGATATGTTTAATAATAAATGAATTAAAACACTGTGAGGCCTCTATTTTATCCTCGTTGTAAGAAAAATAAGTTACAATTAATATTGCTGGAGATCATTCGCTGGGCAGCAAAATATGAGGTGTAATAAGGGCCGTTCGAAAAGTTTATCATGTGATCACGTGATTCCTTACTGTCACGTGATTTTGTCATTTTTTCATGCGTTTTTAATTTTTATGGAATGATTTTTCACATGAGCCTTGCAGTTTTAGATTCATACATTTGAAACATTGATTCTGTTTTCTAGGCCGACATTTTGCTTCCTCACGCACGTAACACATACATATTACTCGCTTTAAACCTTCATCAATTGTAGGTACAGCTATCATAGTGACACTAGTAACCTGAACACACATATTTTCAGTTACAGGTAACTAATTGGTACAAATTACATGACCGTACATCTATTCTACATAAATATGTAACTCAAGAGAACATATCTCCACCCTCATCACGCCTATTACCAACTACATGGTAATGCTTACCTCAACTCCAGTTCCAAGTGGTAAGAAGTAAACTATCTCGCAACACAAGATTACGTTAGTGTAGATCTCACTTACTTTAGTTCATTTACTAAATGAACTGAAACTTATGAAATGAACTGAAACTAAATGAACTGAAATGAACTGAAACTCTATAGATTATTGCCGTACTGGAATTTTGTCTGATATGGGAAATGACTGATGCAATTAGCATTTTGAATTCAATACTGACTTGTAATGTAATCAGACACAATCGTATTAAACTTTAGATTGAGTGATTTAAATTTTGTTAAAAATTATATCACAAAAGTCACGACTTAACAATAACGGTGGTACTAATTATAGCATACTTATATACATTAGTGTACGCTGCTCGTCAAAAACGACGGTATTCAATATTTTCCTTGGATAAAACTTCCAGATGTGGATGACCAACAAATATATCCATCCTAATAGGGCCCCAAATTAAAAAATTCTTGTACAGAATGTTCTTTAAATACGGGACCCGAAAATATCTTTACTAACTTTTGATACAATGAACGGATGTTTTAAAACAAAACTGCAGTAGCATTCTGAAATTTACATTTTTATGGTCTAATTTTTGAAGATGACATTCTTCACGTGGCGTCCACTCGACCGCAAGCAATATTGGGCGCGTGTTCGCATGCTTCTCATTGCAGCACTGGTGAGGGTGCGACCGATCAATATTATGTCTGAGATGATGGCATCCTTGAGTTGAGTCAGATCCGTCGGTTTGTCGCGATAAACACTTGCCTTTAGATATCCCCACAATAAAAAATCCAATGGGGATACATCAAGAGTCCTTGCAGGCCACTCAACGTCGCCGAATGCTCAAATCAGCTTTCCGGGAAACTGGTTACGAAGGATGACCATGAAATCTCTTGTGGTGTGGCACGTTGCCCCGTCCTGCTGGAAGTAGAGATTTACAATATTCATGGTGTTCACTGCAGGAATTAAGATGTTTAGCATGTCTTGATGTCGCTGA
The DNA here is from genome assembly GCA_014220935.1 of Platorchestia sp. MABIK. Taxonomy (NCBI): domain Eukaryota; kingdom Metazoa; phylum Arthropoda; class Malacostraca; order Amphipoda; family Talitridae; genus Platorchestia; species Platorchestia sp. MABIK. The sequence goes on from JACJUY010010933.1 coordinate 21,921, forward strand.
CCGTTAACAGTTACTACTTGGCCATTATTGTCCTCGAAGAAATAGGGACCAATTGTGCCATTCTCCATGTAACTGCACGAAACAGTCATCCTTTCTGAATGAAGTGGAGTTTTGATAATCTCCATAGGATTTTCAATAGCCTAAAACCTCATGTTTGGTTTGTTTACACATCTGTTCAGACTTTAACTTATGACAAATTTTAAGTTTACACGCATGCATTGACACCTTTTTCTTCAAATTTTTCTAAACAGAACAGTGACTCATCCCAAACTGTTGTGAAAGGTGCCTAAGACTCATGTTGGGATTTCTTTCCACAATCTTCTTAGATTTTTCAACATTCAATCCGTCAGTAACGTCGTAGTATCGTCCTTCCTGTTTCTTCTTCGCCAGATTCCCACTGTTGGCTAAATTCTTTACGGATCTGTAAATGACCTTCTTTGACGGAGAACTTCGTTGGTTGTACTCTCTCTTGAAACTTCGCTGGGCTAGGACAATGTTCCTTCCGTCAGAAAAGTGTGCAGTGCTTATGGAAGCTGGTTGTTCCTTTGTCCAGTTCGTCATCTTGGCGGCAGTTTCAAAGCAGGATGAATTTTACTGTGTCTGATTCTTATTTTGACTGTTGTATCATAAATACGAAATTACCAAATGAAAGATTTAAATCTCATGATCATACTGCCGTTTTTTTCAAAAATCCGTTCATTGCATCATACGTTGTTAAAGATTTTTTCGGGTTCCGTATTTTAAAAACACCCTGTACATGTGCACTGGTGAAACTCGTATCACAGATACGGTCATTAAGCATCATTATGAGCTTCACATAGAGACTGATCATCCGACCAGGACGGACTAACAAATTTGATGTGTTAAATTAGATTCCCATTAAAAACCTAAAAACAAAGAAAATTCCATGGAACTTAGTCATTTTTAATTGGAAAACGTTTCTGAGTCCAGCTCCATCATCAGTTCAAAATACAATTCATTATGTCTGCAATAAAAGAAGAAACAAAACTGTTGCAGACAGTCATTAAAACAGATCACGAAAACAAAAACAAAAATAAAAGCATGTCATAAAAAAAAGACAAAATTGATATTTAGTTACTAGTTGCAATGGGTATGAACTATCGGTATTGTTGAGGGCTGGCTTACGTTTAAAAACATGAAACGACTCTAAAATCCCACGGTCATATGAAGTTGAAGCGGAATCTAAGATATTGAAGTCTTTTTAGGATATCGGTACGTTGCATTGTCCTGCGTGATTGCGTATTACGGAGTGTGAGGGGTGAGCTAATTGGCTTCCAGTACGGAAGCTTCTACCGCGATGTTCGACCACTCTGATATAAAAATTGCGTGACGTCATGCCGACGTACGATGATGTGCACTGCACACAACTGTAAGAATAAATCAGAGAGGCCCGCATCTCCCCCTGAAGCGTGTCCTTGTACCGGAAAAAAGAAGCCACCTTCAAATTATTAACTAGAGCTACGCATAACTGAAGGTTTTGAAAGTATTTTTCACACAATAATTTTAACTCGAGTGACAATTTCTCAGAGGGCGCTCCAAAATACGAGAACGAGCAGTATAGATTGTCTTTGTTTTCTCTAATAGTTTGCTAAACGAATTGCTTAGACTGAAATTTATTAATTTGCGAATTGATGACACCCAAAGGAAAACCGTTAGTTGTAAAACATTTGCGTAAAAATTCAAATTCACAATGAACATTTTTGAAGGTTGAACATATTTTGTAGCCTCTATTGATTAAAGTTTGAACACAATTAATTTTGAAACGCATTGAACAAAAGCTAAAGAAACTGGAGCTTAATCCTGTGAAAGTTGGTTTACGGTATACTGACGTCTGAAAGGGATCTCCGAAAAAAAGATTCCCATTGTTTGAAAGATTCCCATTATAATAACATGGGAGAAATAATGCACATAAATGTATAAATCTATTTATATATATGTATAAGGAGACACCTGGCGTTCTATCATATACGAGTAGTATAAATGTTCTCACCTCAAGATTCTTTGTGATATAAAATGCTTGTCCCACCTTATTTTCATTCGCAAAAATAGCGAGACACTTCTTAAATTTACTAACGAAATATGGTCGAGAAACGTTTATTTGTGTACAATAATGTTTTACTGATCCGCCTATATATTTAATTATTTCACTTGAGTAATATGTGACCAACGTAATGAAACTGACAGGAAATGAATTATACAAATAAAGTAGGACTTCAACTCATGTGGTGAAAGATTGAAATTTCTAAACATTGCCAGCTCTAGGTTGCTGAAATTACTCTTATTGTGGGAACTGCAGTCATTCCTTAAATTGAGTAACTGTGGCTCTAATTTCAGGGATGGAAATGAAGCAAGAACAGATAGAACTGTTCTGTGTTGCATAGATCTGATCTTGTCAGTGAAAGTTAAGTCCTTATGTTAGCACATCTATAAGTGACTTATTGAAATTAGATGTTTATTCCAGTCTCCCTAACCGCAACAAAGGCGTTCTAAAGAGAGGAAGGAAAATGGCACCATTTGGTATGGACTTGAGGGAACGTGAAATCTGTGCACAAGTCACATACGAACGGAAAGTTGCGAAAAAAATATCATGAAACAAGACAAAAGTTGAAGAAGAAAGTTGTAGATTCTGAAAAAGAGACAGCAGTGGATCGAAAAAAAGATGGCCCGTAACAAAACCAAATAAATACATTTCAGAAAAGAAAGGCCTACCTAACCATTAGCTTGGGACTTCACACATTACCCCCGCGAGCGCTGATTCCCATAGATTCAATAGTTGTATCAGCCTGAGGAGCATTACCCTCATTTTAAATTTGAATTTACAAAGATTGTGTCTCCAGGGGAAATACTGTTTGGTTACTTCAGATTCTATCTTCTTTTGGACATTTATTTTTCGAGTCCATTTTATTTCTTTCAGTTTTCGTGCCTTTTTTGTTATCTCCTATTGTTCTTTTCTTCATGTTCCTTCCCTTGTTACTGTTTCCACACGCACAGTATCTTACGAGAGAACACACCTTGTTCATAAATTCCACGTTTTCTTTAGGAGGTCACTTCTCTTTCCTCAGCGAAAGCATCTTTGCAAAGAAAGCGTAGCCATGAACTAACTACATTATTGAATTTACTGAAAACAAAATTTTCAAATTTTCCTAATTTTTTTTAATCAAATTAACCTAAATTTTCTTTAATCAGAAGAACCTAAATTTTCTGTGATCAAATTCACCTAAATTTTCTGTAATCAAATTCCCGTAAATTTTTTGCAATGAAAATCACCTAAATTTTCTGAAAGCAAAATTGGACAGCTGAGGTAAACTTGCTCAGAGCAACATGTCTTGTTCTCGGATAGAATTTCTATCTCGCTTGTTTATCTTAGATTTTCTGCCGTGTTTCAAATGACTTGATACAAAAAATAAATCAATTTTCAGGGGTTCCTAAAGCGTAAACAAACGCGCTCGCCTGAGATAGCGCTTTCTCGTGTCCATGATGGTGCTGTGAGGGATTCTTGCAGATTGTAGATGTTGCCATCATCGGTTAGATTCTAGGAAATTCTAGTAGATTTTTGATTATTCTAATAGATTCTAAGAAATGTATTTATTATCGGTTAGATTGTGGTAGATTCAAGTAGATTATCATATATTTTAGTAAATTCTTGCAGATTATTGAATATTCTAGTAGATTCTAGGAGATGTTGTAATTATCAGTTAGATTGTGGTAGATTCTCTGAGATAATTGAATATTCTAGTAAACTCTTGGAAATTTCCGAAATTTCTTTGAGATTCAATTGGATTAAATTTGGAAAACCTAGGAGATTCTAGTGGATTCTTGTAGATTTCAATTGTTTCTAATAGAGCCAAGTGGTTCTGTAAAATTCTGCTAAATTCTAGCACATTTTTGTAGATTTAGGCAGATTCTACTTTGTTTTTATATGTGATTAGATTTTAGTGTATAACAATCGGAATTATACTAGATTGCAATAAATTGTACTAGATAATTGAGCGCAGAACATTATGATCTGTAAAAACATCAGGATTAGCATAACCATTTCCTCATCTTCACCCNATAGTACAACTGCATAGTACAGCAGAGTACAGCATAGTACAGCATAGTACAAATGCATAGGACAGCAAAGTACAACTGCATAGTACAGCATGGTACAACTGCATAGAACAGCATAGTACAACTGCATTGGACAGCATAGTACAACTGCATAGAACAGCATAGTACAGCATAGTACAACTGCATAGGACAGCATAGTACAACTGCATAGAACAGCATAGTACAACTGCATAGTTCAGCATAGTACAACTGCATGGTACAGCATAGTACAGCATAGTACAGCATAGTACAAGCATAGTACAGCATAGTACAACTGCATATTACAGCATAGTACAGCATAGTACAGCATGGTACAACTGCATAGGACAGCATAGTACAACTGCATAGGACAGCATAGTACAACTGCATAGTACAGCATAGTACAACTGCATAGTACAGCATAGTACAGCATAGTACAACTGCATAGTACAGCATAGTACAACTGCATAATACAGCATAGTACAACTGCATAGTACAGCATAGTACAGCATAGTACAGCATAGTACAAATGCATAGGACAGCATAGTACAACTGCATAATACAGCATGGTACAACTGCATAGGACAGCATAGTACA